>APFE031162300.1:2218-15971 GCA_000404065.3 Pinus taeda | reverse complement strand
TAGTGCCCGTGGCCTCAACTGTCCCCAACCAATTCCTAACTAAAAAACTACTTTGGAATTGGTATAAAAAGACACCAAAGGGAAGGCCTAAGGGAGGAGAGAAGAGAGAGAAAGGTTACTATACTGAGATTTCCCCCTGATCAGGTCTGAAGACACTTGTGCCTTCTGCACTTCCCCCATTTGTACAGGAAACCGTTGTTTCCTTGTGATTTGATGTTCATCCCTTAGTTATGACATCTTGGAGTGAGTATTGGAAGGAGACCTACTAGAGGCTTGAGGCGGGACGGATCCAGAAGGAGGCTGAGCTTTGAGCCTGCAGAAGTGGTTCAGGTGATATTGCTCTTTTTTGTACTATTCTATTTATCTAATAAAGAAACACGTCTTGTTCCCGATATGCTTCTTTCTTTATGTTAATGATGTTCATGTTTGAATTTCATGTATGAATGGATGTCTAAAAGTTTATAACTAATTCCTTTCTTGTATAACATAAAGGTGATTTTTATATAAATCTTTGTCCATATATTGCTGCATTCTTTGGAATTGTTGGTTTTGCAGGGCAAAGGAGCGGAAGGGACGTGAAGAAGGGTTTGGACCCTTGAGGAACTAAGCGAACGTAGGACCTGAGGTACGTCCTTATCACTTTAGAAATAGCTTTTTCTAGCATAATGGCTGTGTGTGTGCATGTTTCTTGATTTAGACAACTTTCAGTCTACTAGGGTTCCACCCAAGAGCCTTAGGGGATAAAATCCCGCAACACTAATGGAAAGAAGTGACCATTGTTAGAAGCCTTCCAATCAATATATTAATATATACATATATATTTATTATTATTTTAATTGGAAATCTTCAATTAAATAATAAAATTTAATTACGTCTCTCCCAATTTGAATTGCTTATTAGCATAATTCACTACCTTCATACGTCTTGAATTTTTTAACAATGTTGTAACATGTGGATTAATTTCCTTTTTGGTGCATAATCTCCACCTTTTAGGACAATTTGGTGCACTGGCCCAACCCCTACAGATCATTACAACAAATTAAGAAATTAGAGAAGATGAAAGGTTGTACAAACCAGCATACTTTTCAAGCACTCATCCAACCCCTACAAATCATTATGAAAAATTAAGAATAACAAAGAAGATGAAAGGTTGTACAAACCAGCATATTTTTCAAACAACTAATCCAACATCAGCACCTTAGCTTTTTCAAGAAGATATCATATTGAGAACATTTGAAAAATGGTGGGAAATTTGGTCACTGACTATCTATGAAGATATCATATTGAGAACGTTTGAAAAATGGTGGGAAATCTGGGCACTAACTATCTCTCTTCTACGAGGGTGATGCGGAAAGAGTGATAAGATTTCACTGTTTTGAATTTTTTTTGTTAAATCGGGAAAACCAATATTAATGGAGATATTGGTATTTTTTACTAAATTTTGTGAAGTGACTAAATGTAGCTTTAACCATTCACCTTAAGATGTTTTTTATAATATAATTTCCTAAGTCTATTTAATATCTTCATTATCACAAAAACCAACCTATATCCATCTTAACTCCACTTCTACCACTCTTGGAGGGATGAAATCTATTTATCCCTCTCAACACTTGGTAGACTCGGAATTAAGATGGATCTATCTGATAGAATTGCCCCTTTAAATAGCCTTTGCTCTCATGAATACCATGATATTACCATGGGTTATCATAAACCTGGAGCTTAAAAACTACTATTTTTAATTTATAAAAATTAATAAAATTAATAATTGATTTTTATTTTATTTTTTTTTATTTTATCCAAATTAAAATACTTAAGTGACATTAAATTACAAGATCCATTTTTACCCTTGATCTACCAAGCCTGAGGATCAAATATTTTTTCACTCTATACTAGTTTTCATATCACGATATTTGATCCCTCCCGGGGCTTAGTAGATCCAGAGTAAAGATGGATCTATGCTTTAAATAGCCTACATTCCACGTGAATACCATGGGTCAATACCATGTGCCATATTTTTTTTTAATTAATACTAATATTAGGGTTAATTAATGGGTTAATAATGTTTTTTTGCATGGTATTAATAATAATTTGGCCCATGGTATTTGGCCCATAGGCTTCACATAAATATAACACATTTTTTGAGTGTTCTTAAATATAATGTGACTTCTGGAGTAAATATAAAAAAATGTTTTATTTATTTACCATACCTCTCGTTTATTTATATTTTTATTAATTTACCATACCTCTTTTATAAATATGGCATTTGGCCCATAGGATTCACTTAAATAAAACCTCTTTTTTGAGTTTTCTTAAATAGAAAGAGGGTTATGGACTAAATATTAAAAGAGGTTCTATTTATATACCATACCCCTAGTTTATTTATATTTATATTTATTTACCATACCTTTGGAGTAAGTATAAAAAGAGGTTTTATTTATTTTCCATACTCCACTTTATTTATATATATTTTTTATTTACACCTAAATATAAGGTGACTTATGGAGTAAATATAAAAAAATGTTTTCCATTATTCTTTATATGATTATGACTAAACAGATGCAAACTTGGAATATGGAAAGAACATTATTCAATCTTTAAATAAACATGAAAATAAGAGACTTGAAGTTTTAAATAAAATGAATTATTCTTTTGTGACCATTTGTTACAAAAAATAAAGTAATTTTCTTGAAATTAACCCCAATACCATGAAATACGGGAAAATGAAAGAAAAAAACTTTTTTTACACTGAATGTGGAGGGTGAAATAACTATCATAAATACCTATTCTTGAAAATTAGGGCGAATAGAAGGTTGTAACTCCTAATTTCAAGGGCTAAATCTAATTTTTTTACTCTCTCCCTTAAAATAAGGTGGGCTAACCTCCATACCTAATTTTTTTTATAAAATAAATTTGAGGAGATTTGTAACAATGTACTGTGATACAAAATATTCACCCACTAAAAATATAAAACCCCTTAATTTCGCCCAAGGGCGAAAATTTTCCCCTAAAATTTTCCATGGTTTTGCATAAACCAAGCAATATATCCAGCAACAAATGAAAGGTCAGGACGAGTATGGGTCAAATACAAAAGTTTTCATACAAGTTGATGGTATAAGGTAGCATCGAATTCATGGGAAGTACAAGTGAATGAAAGTTTGGCTCCAGACTGAAAGGGAAAAGGGGTTGGCTTACAGTCTTCCATGTGAAAATGGCATAGAAGATCACAGGCATAATTGGACTGGGAAAGGGAAATACCTTCCTTGGATTGCAAGACTTGAAGACCAAGAAAATAATGCAAGTGTCCTAAGCCTATCATTTCAAACTTCTTTTTAAGGCTAGAATTCACATGGTTTATAAGGTTGGGACCACTACCAATAAGGATAAGATCATCAACATAAAGAACAAGAATGATAAGAGACTTTCCCACTTTCTTGGTGTAGACAGTATTGTCAGAATGACACCTAGAAAAGCCAGTTTCTAAAAGAAAGTTATCCATTTTAGCATACCAAGCCCGAGGGTTTTGCTTGAGACCATAAAGGGATTTCTTAAGCTAACATACAACACTGGAGTTTGTTTGTATAAAGCCAGTAGGTTGTTCCATATAGATTTCTTCATGCAAGTCCCCATGCAAGAAGGCAGATTTAACATCCATCTGATGGACTTCCCATTTGAAAGAGGCAACAAGGGAAAGGACAAGGCAGATAATGTTCGTTTTGGAAACATGGGAGAAGGTTTTAGTATAGTCAATGCCTTCAACTTGTGAAAAAACCCTAGTAACAAGACGAGCTTTATGTTTATCAACTTTTCCATATGGTCCATACTTGGTTCTATAAACCCATTTTCATCTAACAAGTTTTTGTCCCTTTGGTAGAGGAACAATATCCCATGTATCATTTTCCAATAATGAACATTATTATTCATTCATAGTTGTGTCCCAATCTGGATGGCCTGAAGCTTCTACAAAGGTGTCAGGATCGTAATTCGCTGAAGCTTGAGCCAGTAAAGAAGAGGATCTACTGAACTGAGAATGTGTATGTCACTAATCTGTAGGATCACTGACAATATCACCTGCTACATCCCGAGTAGCACAGACCCATTTTGAAAGCTAAGGATCTGAAGGAGGACCCTGAGAAGGTGGGGGAGGATTATCATCCTTGCTTTCATCATATGAAGAAGAAATATTTTCAAAAGCAGAAGAGATAGAGAGAGGTGGCACATCCACCGAACTATGCTCATAGGCTGATATATTTTCAGCAAACTTTACATCTCTTCTAATGATAACATTTTTGGACTTAAATGGAATAAGTCTATATCCTTTGACATCTTCAAAATATCCAACAAAAATACATTTTTCACTCTTAGGTTCTAAAGCTTTATGGTTCTCATCTGGAATATAGGCCCATTCTTCATTTCCAAAAACATGAAAGTGACTTACATCTGGTTTAATTGAGCTCCATGCTTCTTCTGGAGTGACATTCTTTAAAACTTTTGTAGGAGTGCAATTTATTATGTAATTTTCACAGTTAATTGCTTTTTCCCAAAAATTAAGTCTAAGTCCTTTAGATCGAAGCATATAATTAGCCATTTCCTTTAAGGTGTGATTCTTCCTTTCAGCTACACCATTTTGTTGTGGAGTATATGGAACAGTATGTTGCATTTGAATTCCATTCTCAGTGCAAAAGTTGATGAATTTTTTTTAAACATATTCTCCGCCATTATTAGATCTTAGCTTAAGAATTTGATGTCTAGATTGTTTCTCAACAAAGGCCTTAAAGGGCGAGAACATGTTAAATACTTCACCCTTGATTTTTAAGAAGTATACCCAAGTGCGTCTGGAGAAATCATCAATGAAACTTAAGAAATACTTGTATCTAGAGAATGAAACAAATAGAAGTGGACCACATAAATCACTATGCACAAGCTGTAAATGGGCTAAGGTGTGCCAAGAGGCACGTTTTTCAAAACTATCCCGATGATGTTTTCCAAGTACACAACTGGAACAAACACCATCTCCACAAGATATCATTGGAAGACACATTACCATATTTTCTTTACATAGATTCTAAAGCGAGAGATAGTTTAAGTGACCAAATCGCTCATGCCAAAGTTTGCTCACTTCATCATTATGAGCAACAAATACTGAGGGAATATTTGATTACCCAAAGTTGTTAAACTTATACAACCTTGTAGAATCAACATCAATGCTAATAGCTAAAACCTGTCTAAGATCTCTTAGGTCCTTAATTACAACATTGTGAGGTGAAAATTCAGTAATTTTACCTTCATCTGAATGAGTTATCTAATACACAGATAGAAGGTTGCAGGATAAGGTTGGAACACATAATACATCATTAAATTGACCATTGTCTATATGAACAATTCCAGTCCCTACAACACTAAGAGATCTATCATCACCAACATATATATTTTTGGTGTTACAATCATTTAAAGAAGAAAACATGGCTTTGTTTTTAGCCATGTGATAGGAAGCTCCAGAATCAATGAGCCACTCATGAGAATTAGAAGAAGAAGATACATTTAGTGCATATCTAGACCGAGATGTTTGACAACCACATGTAGAAAGTGTTATTCCTAAAGAGGAAGTTGAAGTTGAAGAGTGCTCCAAATGGATGTTATGCTTCTTTGTTGCTGCTTCCAAGGCTTCCATCTTCTTAAAGCATTTGGATTCTAAGTGGCCATCTCGATTACAAAAGTGGCAATATTGATCAGTCTTCTTCCCTTTGTTTTTATTTGCCTTATCATTTTGTTGAAATGACTTGTCATTTTGAGGCTGAAATACCTTAGGACCCTTGTTTGGTTTAGGACCATTCCTTTTAGGATACAACTTCTTAGTATTCTTTGAGTTTGGTTGTTCTTGGGTGGCTAAGGCTTTCTTAGAAGAGTTTCCATGATTAAGAAGACTAAGGTGTAAGAGTTTTTCTTGTTATCTTATTAAAGAATCACAAAAGGAATCAAAGGAAGGGGACTTGTAGTCTTGTCCTTGAGAAATGAAGACTTCTCTTGTAGAATGGAAGGTGGAAACAAACACAGAGTAGGCTGGTCCCAACTTAGTAAGAATGGAATAGATAAGGTTACCATCTTCTTTCTTAACCTTAACACCTTCCAAGAGAAGCCTAAGGGTCTTGAACTTGGACAGAAAATCTTCAATGGAAGAAAAATTATTGGGGTCCAATGTAAGCAACTCATTTTCGAGTTGATGGGCTCTAAGTTCATTTTTAATTCCAAAAACTTTAGTGATCTATTTTATTACTTCATCCGAATTATCAAGTTATGCGATATAGAATCTAAGGTCTGGATAAATAAATATCCCTATCAACCCACTTTCTTGATCTTGCCTATTTTCCCATTTTGCAACCTTATCTTCATCTTTCAATTTGGTTTCTTGGACTGAGGCTATTCTGTAAAGACCTTTACTTCTAAGTAAATCCACAATGTAGGACCACCATTGGAAGTAGTTGGTGCTGTCGAGAATAACTTGGCATGGACTTTCGATTTTAATAGAAATTGAAGCTATAGATGCTGAAACTAAGTGTTCCAATGGAAAGATCTCGAAACATTAGGCTGATTCGAAAAAAATCGGCTCTGAAAATGGCTTTCGAATGAAGAAGTTATGGCCTTTTGAAGAAAAGTTGTTGAAGATGCCGACGAAGTGTGAGAATGTGCAGAAATGAATGATAGTGTTATATTTTAAAAAAATCCACCCCCTTTCCAAACTTAATCTAATTAGCTCAACAAAGAGAAACACTTGAACTCAAGACCTCTACTCTCATAAAGTAGATTTGGACCAAGTGAGCTAGATTAAAAGGTTAGTGATTTTTGGAAAAGTGGATGGGGTTTTTTTTTTTTCAATTCATTGAAGCTTGGGGTGTGTGCTTACTTGAAAAATCTCTTTTTTTGCCTACAAAACAAAAAACAAAAAACCAAACATGGACATACAAAAAAATCAAACCTTGCAGCTTGAAGTTAGCTTTAGCCCAAAACTAAATATTTTCCTCAATGTTTCTAATTTTCTGAGATCACACTAAGGCGCGGCGGAAATGAGCATACGCATGAGAAAAATCATTCCTTTCTGTTTCTAATTTTCCCATATTGCACAGAGTCACGGGGGAATGAACATATGCAAAAATGATAGGTATAGATCTGGTAATGAAAAAAACAAAGAGCTAAATAAACCGAAATAAACAGAGAGAAAATAACTAAAAACTACAAATAAACACTTTATACCTCCAAATCTTAAAAATGACACAGCTAGGGCTACCCAAAACCTTTTTGTGTGAAACAAAAGGGGTTCCTCACTAGAAAAGATGCTCCTAACACAATAGAGCAGTCCTCTCAACCTGAAAGCAGTCAGAAACAATATATCTAGGAAACAACAGTCGGATGCAGTTATACGGCTTCAGATTTGGATCACCAAAGGATGCGGCCCTCAAATAGCTCTGATACCATGTAGGAATTTACAGGGTAGGTTCCTTAGACAGAACACCAAAGGACACCACTCACAAATAGAGCACAGATCAATACACCAGTATTGTTGACATTGTTAAAACCCTCAAAGAGGGAAATAGTCCATGGCCTGAGCCAATGCAGCCACTTCAGGCAATTTATTAAAAAAGAATGAAAATTTACATAAGCTTCTCTCATGAATGGTTACCCTACAAATGACCCTCCATACTCTTTAAATAGAGATCATGGACCAATCGGGTTTTAAGCCGCGGATCAAGTGTCGGTAATACTGAGAAGAGAATGAATCATTAGATCGCTACATATTGTGACCATTTGATTGTAAGTTACAAAAGTACATAGTAAAGAAACACATTTTACCTAACTCTACACTGGATCAAGTTATACTTAACTACTTCCTATGTGTCGGAATATCCTAACATGAGGGTTACTCTCTTCCTTTTCATATTCAAGCTCCTCTGGTGGAGATGGAGGTTGGTTATCTAGAAGTAGTCTTCCAAACCTAAGGTTGATTTCTTGAATCTCCATGGCATAGGCAGGGTAAGATGTCTCTCCACTATAGACTTATTGTGCTTGCTTTTTGTTTGGGTTTGGATTGGGTTGAGCAGGTATCTGAGGTTGCTTGGGTGGAGTAGGATGAATGGGTTGTGGTTGAGATAGACATGGAGGCAGTAAAGTAGGAGGTTAGTTGAGTTGAGGCCTCCACCCTTGTGATGGGTTATTCTAGTCAGGATGTGTGGAAGCATATGGTTGTAATATTTGATTGACAGGTTTGGGATGACATTGAGGTGCATAAGGCCAAGGAGAAGGTGTGGACAATGACGGGTGAGTGGAAGAGTACCATGGTGGTAGGGGTGCATTCTGGTTGGGATGGTAATAAGAGTAGGATGTACCTTTCATGCCCTGTTGATTGATGAAACAGAGTTTTTCAGCCCTACCTTCTCCCCCTTGGTATACAACTTTTAATCCAAGAAAAGAAGGACACTTATTTGTGGCATGGTTTTCCTCACAGACTGAGAAAACCTCTATAACATTTAATGGGCAATAATTTCTGGGGTGACTTCTAGTGAATTTAGGGGAAAATATAACTAAGGCCCTCTCTACTTCCTCTTGTCTCATCTTGATCAGCATGGTGTCCATTTGAAAAGAAAATATATGCAGCATTTCACTTTTAAAGTCCTCCAACATGTTCCAAATTTCATTCTTGATGGATGTTGTGGAGGGAGAGGAACTGACCAAAGCTTGACTATCCCTACCTTTCTTCCTAGCAGCCCTAGAATGGTTTTTGAATACTATCTTGATGTCTTCATAGGGTAGTTGATATATGTCTCCCCTAGACAACATGTTGAGGGTTTCCCCTATGTCCTCCCTGATTCCTCTGAGAAGGACTAACTTCAATGATTCAGGATCAAGGGTTCATATGGCCCTCCTATAGCTAAGATGGAATATTTTCTCATAGTCTTCTAGGGATTCATCAGGTCCAAGAGTTATTCTAAATATTTCCTATTTGGTGTTTTTGGACCTACAATAGTCCCTGTACTTGTTGTTAAAGGATTGTTGCATTTGAGCCCAAGTAGTGATGTTAACCCCAGGTAGACCCATGAACCAGCGTAAGGTTGCGTCCTTAAGGGTGGATGGGAACATATTCAACTTTTGGTCATCAAAGTATAGCCATAAGTCCTATAGACAAAAAAAAACTCAAACATGAAAGTATCAGGTTCCTCTTAGGTTAATCCATGGAAGTGAGGAAGGGCAAAAGGACTTATATTCTTCTTCCCAACATCTCCATTAGTTTCTCTGATGGGAAAAACCTCCTCATTCATGTTTTCAGCCATGGTGTGGGTATGTGGAATGGGTTCTTCTTCTTCCCCAATAGGTTCTTCAAATATATCTGGTTTTTCAACTAAGGGGTCTTCTAACTCCCCTGTAGTCAGAAAGGGAAGTTGACAGTCAACAAAGAACACTAAAGGTTGACTTTTTGATGGTGTGGGGGTATTTGGCAAGATTTTTCAAAGAGTGTCTCTACTCCTATGAGGCATGAAATATTTTTTTTCCTTTTTATGTGATTTTTCCATAACTAAATGCAAAACAAAAAGAAAAGCAAAAATAAAATCTACCTAGACACTTCCCCAGCAACGGAGCAAAAAAGTGGTAAGCCTTGGTATTGCACCAAGAGTGTTGCAAATTCTAGAGGCTCTTCAACTTTACTTATCAACTCGAGGTTCATAAAAAATTCAAGGTGACATTTCTATATAAATAGAAGACAAATTCTACTCATGCTACCCTTAACTAGGTCACTTGATCATTAGGGATCCAAGACCATTCCTCTATTGAACTTTAAGGAGATTAATTACTAAAAGAAGAATGTAAAATCTAGTCCTAGTGTAGAGAAATTAAATGGTTTTCAACTTTAACTTGTAAATGCTAATGATTCCACTCATGAAAAACACAAGAATTATGCTAACTGCATAAAGGAAACTACTCTAATTTGCAATCAATCATCTAGCTATTAGGTTTTCTTGAAAACAGAAGATCAACCTACCAATTCACAACTCAATAATGCATTCATTGTTTATCTAATTCACACTTGCAGATTAAGTAAGGTCCAAATTACCAAGTTTGGAATGAAAGAACTAATGTTATTCACTCTTGTAGGAAAGAAAAATGAATGAAGGGAATGGCCTAGGTGGTACTTCTAGTCATCGAATCCAAGTTAAGGGGTCAACCTACTCCTAAAAAAAGTTATGCTATCATTGCAAGACAAAACAGGTTGTTATAGGATGTTGCTACAAGATTCCTGTAATGCTACATGATGCCCTAGAATGCTACAAGAAGTTGGACGAGAGGGTTTAGAGGGTAAGGATGATGGGATTAAGTGATGGCAAGTTGAATGAAGGTTTTGGGGAATGTAGGGAAGGTGACCAAAACCCGTAGCCAAGCCCAACACTTCAGGAGGGCTAGATTTGGGCTAAGAGGGCTGCTTACGATGACCAAAACATAAGGATCACGAACATGGGTTGGAATTCATTAGAAGAAAATGGAGAAGTCCTAGGTGGAGCTGGTGAAAATATTCCTTACCTAAAGATCCAATATTCATGAAACATCACATGCACTTATTCCTCTTTTCATTTTCAAAATAGTATAGTTAATGCTGGAAACAATGATTTAAATTTGGAAGTTATCTAACTAATGCTAAGAACTCGATCTATGCAATGAACTACTTCCTAAGCCACAAGAATCATATGTGAAGCAAGATACCAAATGTAAACCTTTCTAAGAAATCATAAACAAACTATCTAACTAATTCTAAGAACTTGATCTATGCAATGAATTACCTTCTAAGATACAGCGATCACATGTGAAGTAAGATACAAAATGTAAACTTTTCCAAGAAATCACATAATTTTTTTGGGCTGTGATGGTGGAGTTATCTAATCAGGCTCCAATGAGAGAGGTGAGATAGGGATCATAGTCATAGACTTTTTGAGCAATTAAATACTCTATTGAACTACAACAACTAATCAACATTCTAGGCTAAAAGAAATATAAATAAACTCTACTGAACTACAACAACTAATCAACATTCTAGGCTAAAGGAAATATAAATAAACTCTACTAAACTGCAACAACTAATCAACATTCTAGGCAAAGAAAAATAGAAATACACAAGAGGGACCTAGGCTGCTAGGGTTGGGCCCAAACCAAAGATCTTCAACCCTCTAAATTAAATCAGTGATGGATCAAGATAAAACTTCTCATTATCATTCCATAAATGTTAAATACATCATCAAAATAGCAGTCACAAGTGCTTCATCTCAAAGGCCTCTTAGATACAATAAAATTTCGAATCCTAATGAGTACCTTATAATGTTTATTTATACAAAATGGTAGCTAACAATATCTCCCTAGAATATGTTTGTCTCCCTAACTTGAGAATAGGTGAATCTAGATCTCCCTTGAACTACAATAGCTTGGGTGCCAATGATCTTGACCTACTTGGCTTCCAATGAACTCAAGTTGATGAGAGATAGAGTGGTGATATTTTACTTATTTTAGGATTTAAGGAGGTGGAAAACTCCTATAATCTCTCCTTGATGTTTACTTCGAGCTCTTGCACTCAAATTATCTCAAAATTGCTTCAATTCCTACATTTAAGACACATTATACCACATGACATAGCAACACATATTTTACTCCTCTGCCTAGGCATAATATAATAAAATTTGTAGGTAAATGTGAGAAAATATAATTTAATAAGTTGGAGGATGCCATTGTGACCCTTATGATATACCTATTGATGGGCCTCCTCACTTGCATCATGTGTTTCATGAGCAAGATATTTTATTTTAGTATAGGCTCCCATTGAAATCCTTGAGGAATTTTGTCATATAGTAATAAAAGTATAAAGAGTCGTTGTCATGTAATGAAGACATGTTACACATTGTAAAGGGTCACACTTGTCTATGTAAATTCATCCTCCAAGACCTTGTCACTAGTGCTCTTCATTTCGGCCTCCAATGAAGGAATAAAATCAAGCAATGATGTTGTCCCTCCTCCAAGAGATCATGTCGGCCTAACTTCCATAGAAGAACACCTATATATACTAGTTCTTGGCCTCATTTTAAGGCAAGAAAGTTCGATCAAGTAAGTCTACAAAGAAATGTGAAAAAACATACTAGAGAGAGCATCTATCTCAGTGAAGAAAAAGGGAAGGAGAGCAAAGTTAGTTTAAGGAAGCTGAGAAGAGGAAGAAGAAGAAGCAATGTCAAAAAGGAGGTTAGTGAATTGGCCTTGGAAGGACTCTATTGTCAAGGGTCATTTTCATTATCTTGGCATTCATCAATTGAAGAACTATAAGAAGAATTTCGTTTGGTTTTTCCTTTTAAAGAGTGAGAAGTGTTGGCCCTGGCTAATAAGCATATATATTGTGGGTCTTGTCTCTCTATTTGTTAATCATATGGTAATTGTCTTGACGAGAAGAATATAATAATAATTACAAGAAATAGAAGATAATAATCAAGAAGAAAAAATCTATGACAAGAAATTATCATAAGTAGAGAAATCACCTAAACATTGATGCCTTTGATTTCTCAACATGGTCTCCGAGTTAAGGTGCTAAATTCAAGGGGCATCTAATCAAGAAGACACACAAAGATAAATTTTTCAAGGAAGGATCAAAGTGAGACAAAATAATACCAAGAAATAGATCAAGATCTTCATCTTACCGAAACCTTAGATCAAATAAATCTACTTCAACAAAAATTATTGGAATCATCATTAAGGAGGAAGCAGAAAGAAAGGTTAAAACCTAGTAGAATCTTCGAGATAATCATTCATCCATCATCTAAGGAGTGGAAGCTTTCTAAATACAAAAGAAGGATTAGATCGAAAGGTGTTGTCATAAAAAGGAAATCTTCTCTTTATTAAAGCAAAGACTTCACATGGAAAAAGATCATCCAAAAGAAGGAACTCCTTATCTTAAAAGAATTGTTGGAAATAATACTGAGAGGGGGGGGTGAATTAGTATCATAAAATTAATAAAACTTTTCATTTCCAAACTCTGATTCATATATGCTACTTCCACAACTTCTTATGATTAAGCTAATTGATCTTCAATGAGTGCATTAGAACATTATCAACCCTATTATCAGTTAACAGATGCAGTAACATAGAATAGATCATCACACATAAGGCACACACATGAACACCATGATATAAGGTGGAAACCCAATGCGGGAGAAAACCACCTGCTGCAAGTCATCTCAATCTTCTTCTTAATAAGAAAATCCTTTTAAAATATTTGTACTAGTGCAGTTTTATACCAGTACGGGAGCTACAACCCCCTTTGGTCTTGTACTAGCCGATCCATTTACTAGTACGCAGGCTACTACCTTCTACAATGCTCCAAAGATTCCCCTTTGCTTTTGTACTAGCTTAAGTACTAGTACGTAGGCGTCGGCCTACAATCTTCTCTCCTCCAGGTACCACGTTTCATCAATTTTCATACTGGATACACTGAAGCACAACACATAATCTGAAAGGCCACGTTTCATCCAATTTTCATACTGGATGCATAAAAATCAAATGATCATCAAGTACTAGTAAGTCACCCAGATAACCAGATCCACAATAATAGAAAACTAAACCCAGAACACCTTCTGTGGCGTCTCCTGTGGCGCCTTCTGCGGCATCTCCTGTGGCACCTTCTACGGCATCTCCTGCGGCGCCTCCTGTGGCGTCTCCTGCGGTGCCTCCTGTGGCGTCTCCTGTG
>APFE031162297.1:11146-32994 GCA_000404065.3 Pinus taeda | reverse complement strand
TTGTATGGCTCAAAACAGGCTCCAAGGCAGTGGTATCTAAAATTTGACAAGTTTATGTCTGAACAAGGTTATACTAGATGTCACTCTGATCATTGTGTTTATCTGAAAAAGCAAAATGATGGCAGCTATATATATTGTTATTGTATGTAGATGACATGCTTGTTGCAGGGTCTAACATGCAAGAAATAAATGTGCTCAAAAGAAAATTGGCAAATTCATTTGCAATGAAGGATTTGGGAGGTGCAAAACAAATCCTTGGTATGAGAATAACTAGAGACGGGAAAAATTGCAAATTAACGTTGTCTTAGAATGAGTACATACAAAAGGTGTTGAAAACATTTAATATGCACAATGCAAAATTAGTTAGTACACTTTTTGCTATCCATTTCAAACTTAGTAAGGAAATGTGTCGAACGACCTAAGAAGAAATGGATTATATGTCTAAATTTCCATATACATCAGCAGTTGGAAGCTTAATGTATGCAATGGTCTGCACAAGGCCTGATATTGCACATGCAGTAGGAGTTGTAAGTAGGTACATGAACAATCCAGGAAAGGAACATTGAATGGCAGTGAAATGGATTCTCAGATATTTGAAAGGTACCACAGATCAAGCATTATGCTTTGGTGGTTCAAACATTTCTCTACAGGGATATGTTGATGCAGATATGGCAGGTGACAAAGATAACAGGAGAAGCACTACAGGATATGTATTCACTGTTGGTGGAATAGCTGTCAGTTGGGTTTTAAAAATCCAATTTGTTTTTGGACTTTCAACAACAGAAGCAGAGTATGTTGCTACTACAGAGGCTAGTAAAGAAATGATCTGGTTACAAAGGTTTATGGGTGGATTGGGTAAGGAGCACGATAAGGGCATGTTATACAGTGATAGTCAAAGTGTCATTCATATTGCAAAGAACTCAGCATTTCATTCCAGGACTAATCACATACAGCTCAAGTACCATTTCATACGATCAGTGTTGGAAGATGGACAATTGAAGCTCGAAAAGATACACACTAGCCAGAATCCTGCAGATATGCTAACAAAAGTTGTAACCAGGGAGAAACTAAGAACATGCTCAGTTTCAATTGGTCTTCAAGGATGACGATGAAGATGAGAAACAACCAGGTCCAAGAGAGGAGTCATTGTCCAGCAAATGAAGCAGCGATGGAATTGCTGCAATCGTTCTCCAAGTGGGAGATTGTTGTGTGTGGAGCATGATTGTTCAGAGGTCTTTGTTTCAACCTGATGTATACCCCAGGAAGTTTTGTACACCCCTCCACGCGGGGATTCGGGGGGGCCGATCCCCCCCAGCTGGGGGGTCCGGGGGCCAGCATTCCTCCGGCGGGGGCTCGAGGGCAACACCCCCGAAGCTAAAAATAGATGTAAATTTGCCTTGTAAAAGGATAGTAATTTCTAGTCAATATGAGCCGTTCATTAGACGGATGATCTAGCGGTAGAACTTATGTTTAGTTTAGGGTTTTTTACCCTAGAAGGCAACCCCTCTCTTTGTATGAGGGCATTGTATTTGAGGCGGCGATAGATGTGTATTTTGTGTGAGTGAGAAACAGAGAGGTGAGACTGTGAGAGAAAACAGAGGATATTACAGCGGCTTTGCTGTAGGTTGTGTCTCTTCATTTTGCTGGATAATAGAAAGGAAGGACTGGCTGTTCGAGGTGGACGTAGCCCAAACTGGGTGAACCACGTATATCTGTGTCTCTCTTGTTTTGTGCGTTTTCTGTGTTTATATTTCTGCAATATTTTATGTGTTCCATTGCTCCGTAATATTTAATTTTCTAACACAAATGAATCGGATCAACAAAGGTTTACAAAGGAGAATATGTAATACTTGTTGGTTTCATAAGCTTATGTTATGATATTTATGCTTGAACATATTGTACTTTTCAGAAATGCTAATGTACTATATTTGCAAGACCTTCTTGTGATGTAAGGAAAATTAACAGTAATAGGAAATGTAGTCTATCCTTGCGTTCAACAAGGAATTGTAGAGTGAATGTTTTAGGCTTACATATGTTCTATGTGTATTTTCATATGGTATTGGAGATATCTTTTGCATATTGATTTGAAGGTTTATGTATGCTTCCAAATAGGAGAAAGGGGCAACAATGTATGATGTCACAGTTTATGAATGCATAGTTGGACAGGTATTATGGCATGCTTATAATTGATGCAGGCTATGTTAATCAAATTGAGCATGTGATTTTGAAGTATTCTAGTGATGCTTGTTATGCTTGGAGATGACAATGAGTTGAGATGTTTGCTTCATTATATTCTTATATGCATATGATGATTGAGCTAAATTGTTGTTGTTCAAGGCAAAGACAAATGAAAATATGCTCCAAGGATTTTTGTGGTGCAAGACAAAGACATGATTCAAGAAAAAGGAAAACGTATAATGCACAGACAAAGGAAAAAAGTATGAATAATTATTTTAAGCTTGTGATGTTCTTATGTTTTTTCATTGCTCAAGTGTTGCTAATATCAGTTGCGAAGGTTATGACTACTATATTGTTGATCTAATTATTACAGATGCCTCAAAGATAATATTTATTGAAGCATTTATTAATGTAATATTCTAAATCTCAAAAGGTGTGAAATGAATGAGTGGACTGCAAAATGACAAGTCCTTTCGCTTCATATTCATGTTTAGAATACCAACCATAAAAAATTTCTTATTAAAATGTGTGAGGTTGCAAAACTATAATGTTACATAGTTAGAGAATGTAAGCGTTGATTCAGGTGTTTTGCATTAATTACTTGGCACATATATAGAGTTGACAAGAAGAAAATCTGAGGAGGAGAGGAAACAAAGACATAGATGTAGGTGTGAATATTCATAGATTAGGTAACAAACATATTATTTCCTTTTTGTATCACGGGATTGTAGTCTCCTTTGAAGTTGTAGGTTGAAAAATAATAGGTTGGATCATGTTGAGGCACGATCCTCCTGTGGTTTGTAGCTTGCAAAAAACTTATGGGAGTTGGAGCTTCCTTTCATGTTTTAGCTTGGTGAAAAATTGAGGTAGTAGCCTCTTGTAAGTTGGAGCATATAGAAAACTAGATGTAATAAGGGATTAGGAGCTTTCCTCTACATAACAAGAATAACAAATTTGTGTTTTTCTCCCTTTATGAGTTTCCACTTATACCTGGTGTTGATATGTGTTGCAATTTTGTGTTGATGTGATGTTTTGGTTTACTTATTACTTATTGTTCACATATTAAATATATTTGTCATTATGTCTTAATATGCTCATATAATATTTTAGTTAATTTGTTAAAATAAAAGAATTTAATTTTCCATGAATGTTCTAAACTCATTAAGTTTTCATCATTCTTCTCTTCCTTCGAAACTTCCTAGTGGCACATTTTCCTTAGACATGCATCTCTTTGAACCTAGAGAAATTATGCTGCAAGTAATAGCATGAAATCACTGTGAGTTGAGTCTCTTAATGCATATATATCCAAATCTAAAAGACACAATCTATCTATATGATTTTTTCAATTAATGATATTGTTCAAGTGGTCACAAGTCTTTAAAAAAATATGATACACCATCTCTAAACACATAACCATGTATCATGTCATTTTGAGAACCTCATTCTCTCAATGAGATCTACTAGTAAACATTTGGGGGTCTATGGCTTGTCCTCCTCTATGTAAACTGAGTCACAATTGGGGGATTTGAACCTTGGATCTCTTAGTGTTCATAGATTTCACATTATTTCGATACCAATTGAGATGCTCCCTTTCACATGAAACCTTCTTTTATTATAAAAGTCATGAAACTTTGTTTTTGTTTGAACTCATAAACAACACTATTAATCTTTTAGATTATGCTTAATCATTTTTTTTCAAATCCTAGTTTTCTCTTATTTTTTATTTGTGGCTCTTCCTTTTCCCAATTTAAATGAATAATAATTTAATAGTATTGTTGGCCACAGAGTTTTAGATTGACAGCATGGTTAAGACATATATTCCATAAAAACTACCTCATTGTCTATTTGACCCATAATAAATAAAAATGCACTTATATAAAAGTCACCCATTATATGTTGTCTCACAATAAATAACTTCTTCTCTTTAAATATTATCATTATTAAGAATATTATTCAACATACTGACTTCTCCCTTTATTCATCAACAGCTTAACTGAAAATTGATTGCAAGTTTAAACGCGTTTGTTCAAGTATATTGTATTTAATTTCATATTATTGAATTTATAAAACATTTTAAAATTCAGTTTATCCATTTTACAATCAATTATAATTATGTGTATAATAAAAGTGAGTAAAGCATCAAACAAATATTTTTCTACTTATTTTATAATAAAATATATTCTAATATACATCTAATTTTATATTCATAATAAGTTCCTTTGTTAATAATATAATTCCTATTTAAAATATGGCAACAAAAAGTTTTAATCATTAACATAACTTTTCAATAAAAATTAAATCATACTTTGACATCATATTTAGACACACGATAAGCACTGCAAAACGACATCTCTGCCACTTCTTATCAATTTTGCGTGCCTCTTGGTGATCTCCAAAGAACCCACGATGGTAACATGAATCCACAATATTTTTTGGCCTCGTAGCTTCCCATTAGATTCGTCAAAGGGTCGATCATCCGCCGACAGTATCGTGACAACGACTCGTACCTACTGAAAATAAACCTTTATTCACTTCCACATAATTCAATATTATATACATCGTGGATCTCAAACTTTCCGGCGCACCTTTTATGATTGATCGTTATTTCCAGTCTCCTCAATCTTGCTTCCGGATAGTCTTATCTGTCCACTTCCAATATTTTCTCTGCTCCAATACCACGAGCAGTTTTCTTTAGTGTCTCTCTATTTCTACCATGGTTCTGGTTCCTTTGTTTTCCGCTCACGTTCTCCACTACGCTCCTTATATTATTTTTAATGATGTTGGCTATAATCCTAGGACTCTTTCTCCTTCTATGCAGTGACAATATATTTACCTCTTTTACCTTCGAACCTCCTTAATCTCCTTCGATGAAAACCTAAATTTCATATTGTTAAGTCAATGGATACATACATTTTTGTTTCTGGTCTTTTTATACACCTCCAAAGTTTGTCTCATGCACTCCTCCCCAAAATCACCTCCCATTTTCCCAAGATATTACTACTCTGATATACCATAGTTACCAAATTCGTTCGAATCAGAGAAAAAGAAATTCAGAAATTCGTGAATTTGATTCGTACAAATAATTCGATAACAATTCAGTTCGGTAAGTGCATTCATAAAATCGATGCCGGCGGTGACTTGTAGCTACGAAATGGAAATTTATTGTTTGAAGAAACTTCCGCCCTTTTCAATTTCAGTGTTTCTTTGGAGGGTTTAAAAGAGACGAGGAAAAAAATAATTTGATTTTTTTTATATCGAAACAATTTTATAAAACGTAATTGACACTGTAAATATTTTTAACTTTTAAAAATATATTTATAGTAAAGAAGAATCGTACAAAAATAAGATTTTGAATAGTTAGTTTTTAGAGCTGTATTAATGAAAAAAAATTTATATAATATTGGAAAGGGGTAATTTAGTTTTCAGTTTTGAATATTTAATTTTTAAATGTATATTAATTGAAAAAAATGTATAGAGGGATGCAAGAGATTGGGAAGCATGTAGTTTTGAGTGCAAGAGATTAGTATAGAAGTGCTGTTATGATTTTTGTTTAGTGAATCTTAGTTTTAAATTGTTTATATTTGACAAAAATTATTAAAATTTATTTAAATTTTAAAATGAATAGAAAAAAATGAGTAAAAAATATTACTGTTATAGGAAAAGAAATATATAAGTTTAAATATTTAAGATATATATTATCAAATTTTTATTGAACTTAAAATTTTTCATGGGAATTTTTATCATATCATATCGGATTCAAATCTGAATTTGAATTCATATTTGAATTTGGTAATTCAAATCTGAATTTAACTTCATATTTGAATTTGGTAACTATGTCATATAGTGACCATAGCCCATAAAAAATGTTGCATAGGTTTGGGGCCATTTAACAATGATTAGTCATAGATCAGGATTTAAAAGTCTCCCACAACACACACAAGAACTCACTACACCAACTCACTCGAAGCCTCACCAAGCCTGTTGGTCAGGGTAGGGTCTTAATTCTCTCCATTGAGCACCAAGCCCAACTATGCTGCTAGAGGTTAGAGTTGAATGATGTTGGATTTGTTCTAGGCCTAAGTAGCTTTGGTCTCCCGACATCCTTTTGCGATTTAAATGGCTTGAATCTACCTCATACAGAACACACACTCACAATTTACTCTTGTCACTAACCCATTGTTTCTGTAGCCACGAGCCACATCCACTAAGGTACACAACCGTTCATGCATTTTAGTTGGGTGTAGTAACATTTTCTTATTCCTTATTATAACCCAGAGCGAGAATTTTGGTTACACTAACTACACTATAAAGTAGCAAGTCTAGAGGACTCGATGACTTCGCAAGTGATATCGAATTGAGCATAAGCTTTAGTATCCATATTTCTCCTCCTCATTTGTTGCACTAGAGACTAGATGGCTCCATCCTCCTAGGGTTTAACCACACGAGGGTCACCCATCTGTCTTCACGTTGTAGATTTCTCGGCTTCTCCATGAGCCCTTCCTAACACACTCTCAACACATGATTCTAGATATGAGAACAACACTACACAAAACATAATTCTGAGAGAATTTAAACATACTATTCCATGCAGACTATATTAATTCTCAAGGATGCATTTACAGAAATTACTCCAACTTCATTTAAAACTGAAGCACATACTTACAAGGCATTGAATGACTCGCTTTCTAAGTCTTCTCAAATCATGCTAGTCCTATTAAAATTTCAAAGGGAATATCTACAGAGAGATCATGTTTCACTACTTAAATGTGTACTTTCTCTCTTCTTGAGAGCTCTTTGTTCTATATATAACATTTTATGATTAGAAAGGTATCCCAACAACACAATCAAATCTTATGGGACACTATTTCTGATATCTAATAATAACCCACAACTAGCTAACACATGTTTCATATACACAGCCCTATTTTGGCAAATTTCTAGCACATGGAAACAACCCACAACTAACCAAAACTACCTAACACTGACTTGAAGACACTTTTGGGTCCAGATCAAAATGTATAACCTAAGGATGATGGTCCTGAATCATCCTTACACTATTTAATCAATCCTAATTGAGGTTATACTTTATAACTTGACCCACATTTAAGTCATACATTACAGACCAATCCTTTTTGAGGTTGTATGGGTTTTGCATATCTCTATCTAAATCTAGATGTTGAGTTGTGGTGAAATAATTACTATCATGTGTCATGAGTTTAATGAATGGCTATCGTCAACTAAGTGAATGAGATATATGGGTATATGTTAAATGTAAACTTAATGTTTTAAGTGAATTATTTTTGTGTGCACTAATCATAATGATAATGATAAGACTAAAGATAAAGTCCACTATAAAACTAAAGACTAAGTTTATTGTCAATGAAAAGGGGAGAAAACACTTGCATGCTATGTAATTCCTTCTATGTCATCAATGAAGATCCACAATCTTATATTCTAAAATTCATGATTATTTGGTAGAAGTCGTGGAACATGATATAGAATCATATTATGGACATTGTAGTGATTTCTATCTATAAGGTTGATTACTCTGGAGGAATTGTCAAGAGTATGGAGCATTGTAGTAAAGGTTATTAGTTGATATTGCATTTATAAACAACATTAGAACTTTTAATTTTTAATAATATTGGGGAATAAAAATGTACATATGTATGTTTTTTATTTTCCATATGGTGGACTAAAACTACCAATGTAAACATCATTGTTACCTAATTACTAGAATCAAAATTAATGAAACATAGAGCTATAAGAGAATTGTTTAGGTGTTTTTCAATTAATTGCACCACTAAGAAATAGGGGTTTGTTTATTAGCCTTTTTGCAGATATGCAATTCATTAAAAAATCCACTACAATATTAATTGAATGCACACCAAATGATGAGGATGTTTCAAACACAAGAATCTTAAGAGATTTAGTGTAGTTAGATAACGACATGCCAAGGAGTTGCACTTAAGATAGAGTTCTCAGTGATAGAGTATTTGTAGATTCTTCATGCATTTGTAGATTCTTCATTTTTATTGACACAATTACAACAACGTTATTAGGTGATTGAGCTGATCAATATTAACATCAAAGAATAAGTCATACTTCTAATCCTAAGGAATAGTTAAACTCAAAGCTAAATATAGAACAAATTTAGAGTAGCCATAAAAAGAATGAAGATCCCTATATAAGCAAGATAATTAGAAGTAAAAAAAGTTAACTGGGCAAGGTACTCATGTTCGTTAAATGAACGAGCTATAAACCCTCATTCATAAATCATTCAACATTCAACAAACTCCCTTTTGCACAAATAATGTTAAACATGTCGAAAAGGGTTAAACTTACCTAACACATGTACCATAGCATGTGTCCCATGAAGAAAGACATGTTCAATATGTTTTATACATTACATCCTCGTGCATTCCACATGTATCATGTGTCAATATGTCTAATACGATGACATGTGGTATGAGGGGTACAAAAGGAGAGGATAAACATGTTAGAGAGATGGATGTATATCCATCTTTGTCCAAAATGTCTTAAGCTTCTCGCTCTAAAAAGATCTAGAAAAAGATTATAGGTGAATTTCTCTTTTCACTATGGATTTTTTAAAATATGTTTTAACTTAATTTTTCAATTAATTTTATATCAAAATTATTAGAAATTGAAAATCAAATTTTATTTCTTTTGCTATTAAAAATAAATATTAATTTTTATTTTATTTTTACTAAAATATCATCATAACTAATAACTTAATATAACGCAATGACACACATTAATCATAATATATAAAATACATGTCATATTACATAAATTAATGTAAAATCATTTCATCTTTAAATATATTAAAAATATATCAAAAAATAAATTTAATATATCAATTATTTTTCTTCTATTAAATTATGATTTTGAATTTTTAAATTTATTTACTTAATTAAATATTAAAATTATTGGAAATTTGATTATTAATTTTTTTATTTAATTTTCATGAACAAATTATCAAAACCTGACATCTTAATTTTTCCTAATTTTAATTATAAATTAAACAAAGATATTGGAAAAACTTATACAACCAAATATTAAAAACAAATTCTTTTTGATTATAAATTATATAAAAGTAAATAATTTATATAATCAAATATAAAAAAAAAAATGAAATAATCTTTTGTAACTAAACAAACCACGTATGTTGATATCAATCTAAATGTTCGAGGGTTAATGTTCGAGGGTGACAACCCGGATGAACTTGCTAATAGATTTTTGAGATTGGATTGATAATAGAAAGCATTAATTTAAGAAAAAAAGATCAAGACTATGAGAAAATGAAATTAATTAAAAAAGAAAAGGGAATTCAAGGCTAATAGAAAACGGACAAGTACCAAAAACAAGGGGGCGGTCTTATTAGTCAAGCATGCTTACGCACCCTGTCGGTTAGGGTTTACTTATTGGGTGCCAACATCCTTCAGTGATAATGATTCTGACAACACTTCAACCCTTCACCTTTAGTGATAATGATTCTAACAAAACTTCAACCCTTCACCCTTCGGGTGGTCCTTCATTATTAATGCAAATCGTGATACTGAACCATAACCTGATCCAGATCTTGATCCTGAACCATAACCTGATCCAGATCGAGATCCAGATTTTATCTAGATCCTGATCCTGATCCTGATTTTATTAACCCCTGGGAAATTCCCGAAAATGGGTAAATACTTTTTTAAGAAGAGATAAGACACTAGATCCATTTATAAAAATAATTTTTTATATTCATTTTTATGGATGTCACAGTGGGCCTCTATTTTATGGCTGGTAACACTCTATTTTATGGTTGGTAACAATTACAGTACATGATAGGAGCATGGGATTAAACACATTGCCAACGTACGTTTTAATTTGAGAAAATCATTCACTATATACAACGTTGTAATAAAGTTTGTTTTGTTGATATTGCACTCATATCTTTTAATAACCTTGACACAAGAGAAGGAACTATGTTTATATCTTTAGTTTCATTTTTTAACGAGGTTATACAACACAAGGAACTATCCTCATTGACTTGTTTCTTATTTTAATGAGGTTAACACAATCAAAGAACTATCCTCATACCCTTTGTTTCATTTTTTAATGAGGTTGGCACAAGACAAGGAACTCTCCTCGAACCTGTTTTATTTTTTAACAAGGTTGACACAATAAAAGAACTATCCACGTATCCTTGGTTTCATTTTTTAACAAGGTTGACACAAGACAAGGAACTATCCTCGTAGACCTATTTCATTTGTTAACGAGGTTGACATAGTAAAAGAACTATCCTCATACTCCTTGTTTCATTTTTTTAACTAGGTTGACACAAGACAAGGAACTATCCTCGTATTTCTTATTTCACAACTCATAAGAGGTCATGAAGGACAGATATGGTTCCAATGCCCTCAGTACATGAGGTACAACATCACTGAATTGATCATCAGTTGATGTAAGTATGTAACAAGCTGCCACATAATTAATCCATGGGGGGGATGATACCATTTGTACAAAATGACCAATTAGGGAAGATGGTTGACTCGAAGCCATATTTGGACCGTAAAATGAAAGCTGGTCAATGATGACAAATGTGCCTTCATGTGGGAAACACATCACTCGAAAGAGTGTTGAAACAATAACTCCCATGTCCTAAACATAGTCACGCCCAAGTAGTAAGTTGAAATCTAAAGGGCCTGCGACTACCATCACGTTCAAATAAACGATTTTTCCTCCCAAAGGAATAGGTAACTGAGGGAGGATCCCTGATGGTTGACCGATTCCTCTGTTAAAAACCAATAGATTCTGTGTAACAGGCACAAGCGGTGGTGAACCAAGCACTTTCCAAGTAGTTGAGGAAAGGACTCTCACTGATGCACCTTCATCTATAATAGTGCCAGATACAATCATATTACAAACTTGTACTATGATTTAGAAAGGCACATAATAAGGAAGGTGGAATCCTCTCAATCGATTCCAATCAAAGGAAGTGACTAGACTACTTGGAGGGGGTACCATAGAAATGGGAGAATTAACCCCTTGAGTAACGAGAACTGGAGGATTTTCCTCTTGTCCTCATGGAACAGGAGGACTATCCCCAAGTTCATTAGAATATGAAGAAACAAAAAGAACTTGAGTGGTATCATATTCACTCTCTTAAGAAAGGTACGATTTACAGAAGGTGAAATCAGGTCAACTGTTACCTCAACCTGTTGATTTGGGTTGGGTATAGACTCATAGGATTCACTTTTAGAGAGAGTGGGTTTGACCAATGGCTAATTCTGGTTAGTTAATTCATCTACGAGTGAAGGATTTGGGGAGAGTTTCCTGTAACCATATAGAAGTCGCTGCGATGAAGCAGGATGGTTATCCAACACTTTTTTGGCTTCATCCATATAGGGACAAAGATGAATGGGGTGATTCCCTTCACATAACCTACAAGGAAACTTAATTTTACTATTGTTTCCACAAAATTTACTACCACTAGTAGATGGTGTGTCAACAACATGATCTCCAGAAGTTGATGACACAAATGATGTGAAAGGGAAGACAATTCCTCCAAGATCTAAGGAATATCAAGACAATTTCAAAGAAGATGGTCTCCTGCATAAATTTTGCATGGATATCAAACTTTGTGAGGCTTGATGTGTGGTTTCTCATTAGATGTTGCATTCAAAGCAATGGTTGCTTGGTTGCCCCTCTACTGAATTTGCTTCTTCTTCTTCTTTTTCTTCCCTTTCTTCTTCTTCTTAGCCACCTGGTTACTAGTACCAATACTTTCACCAGGTGAAGAGGAAGAAGGGGACGAAGAAACAACTAAGGAAGAAGGCAAGGGGTCAACTTTAGGATCAATTGGAGGTTGATATTGTCCAGTTGGAAGAATACTCGATTCCAAAGAAATCATGACATTTTGAACCAAGGAGGTTGAGAACAACCATACTGGAAAGCCAATGGTAAATCCCAGAGGGGACAACGTAGCCATATAAGGAGCATCAATATTTCCGAAAGGAGGAAGAGGACAAGGATTCCCATCAAAAGGAATTCCTTGATCGGTAAAATCTAGATTTGTCGCTATATGTTTCAACCTAAGATCAACTAAGGAGCGAGCGAGGAGGATGTTATCCATGCTCAATTAATTTTATTTCAATCAAAGTAACATAACAAAACAAAAGAGGGATAATCTAGGCAAAAAGGTTTACCAAGCAACTGTGAACTACAGAATATCTCTTGGAAAACCAAGAAGTACAGGCAAGCAATCTCCTCGAATGTTGTGTTCAGTGTATCACAGTGTACAAGGTGGCTGACTCAGTTACCTAAGGATGGATAGCAACCTAGAGTTGTCCTCCCATATATACCCAAAGTTACATGGAGGCCCAATCCATATAAGCATTGTCTAATGCAAAACCACACAGTGAGAGCATTCCCATATACATTACATACTATAACACTACCCTATATACCCGAAGGTACGTGGATGAGCTACGATATACTCACGTACATGGAATGAGGTATCACACTCGAGACGTATTGCAGAGAAGTTAGCAACAGTTGCTTTGTTTTATGACACCGGAACACGTCTCCATCCTAGACCTCTAAATGTTTTCTGTTAGGTGACAATGCTCCATTAGGTAAATTCAGATAAATTTTAAGGCGATCTTCTTTAGAATTTTCCTTTCAAGGTTCACCACGTGATGTATTTTTGCAATTCCTAAAATGCAAAGAATATGATAAGCATTCTTTCCATTCAATTTAACAATGAAAATCCTAGCTACTAGAGATAGAGCAAACAAGTACTTTTTGATCAATCAACAAAGAACACAAGCTAGATGCAATCCCTAAACCATTGCTTCCAAGCATTAACAAACTTTATTATTCAAGATGAATGTATTTATTTTCCGTTTCCCTTAATGTGAACGATTCAAAATGGAAAACTAATGTGCAAACGATCAACAAACTCTTTTCATAAAAATGACAATTTTGTGACAATTTCCTTTCAAGGAAAGGAAGACTCTACGACACTTTCATTTTCAAAGAAATGAGGAATTATGTCACTTCCAATGAGAAGACTAATCATATGCACATATCAACTAATTGATGTTTCATGAATGAAGATTTGACGACAATTCAATTTTCGAAGGAAAAGAAGATTTTACAACACTTTCTTTTGCTAAAGATCAATCGACCAAAAACTAAGTTTGAATATAGACTGATCATGACAAAGAAAACATTAAAGAAACATTAATCAATCCAATCAAAGTAATGGTGGCTAAGGAGACGAAATGAGTGTTTTCAGAGATAAGACATCATTGATTTTCAGAAAGCAAGAAATCACAAGAATTTTGGCAAAAACTCAATCCAAAGGTGGAAATTTAACCTAATTTGATCAACGCAGGTCACAGAGGAGCTAACTGCGCTGCAGAGCACTGGCTCTCACTAAATACTACGTTGGTTTCAAAGATTTCAAAGCTGATCAGCTTAGGTCAATGAGGGCCAATCTGCACTGATCAACGCAGGTCAAAGAGAGCCAAACTATGTTGATTAAAATATTCCAAGCTTAATCAAAGCATTTCAAAGAAGGCGTAACTACACTACAGAGCATTGTCTCTAAGGCTAGCGTGCGTTGATTCCTATGAGGCCACTCAAGAGTCATCTAACCTCAAATTTTGACCAAAATTCAATACAAAAGGTTTAATTACTACAAGTAAAGTATGTCAAGGTGTCTAAGGAGAAAATAAGCTACTAAGATGGATAATCGCTCCCCGGCAGAGTCACGAATTCGCTTCGGGAATATTTCATGTTCTTGGAGAAATGCCTAACCCTCTAGATGTAGTAGGAAGTCTAGAAACAATAAACAAAGTAATCTCATATTTTCTATAATCAACAGATAAAACAAGAGAGAAGAGAAACCTACTTGTAGTTTTTGCTATCTCCTTGTCTCCCTTGACCGATCTTGCTGCTCTTTTTTTTACTCAAGCCGCTTGGAAAGTACCTGCACAAACATAGAAACAAAAACCCATCAAGGGAAGTGATAATGATCTATTGCTTATAAATAACATGGAATCGAGAACATGATATACATATGAAAGCTTTAACATATAACACAAGCATATGGAAAAAGTCTTGAAAGATTTATTGATAAGAGGAAAGATTACAACCCATATGAGCTCGATCCAGTGACACTCTTCCAATTCAATCCCTCTTCACCTTGCAACAAGAAAGGCACTCCAACACTATTACAATACTTGCACTCAATTCTAATCTCATATCGCCAACATCTTGTTACAATTCAATAATTTTCAGCCCTTGATCTCTTAGATGAGTGATCTTTTTATAGGTGAGTGAAGGAGGTTATGCCATCAATGGTGATAATGAATGCCTTTCTAAATTTAGAAATCAGTTCCATGGAAGAAGGGATAGGGGATTGATGTTTCTTAACTCCCTTCCTCATCCAAATGTGAACTCAATGGAGCAGGTGGCATTGATAAACTTCTATAGGCTTCCAATGGATAAGGAATCTTCAAACCCTCATGAAAGTTGGCTAAAATTCACTCACGAAAGAGGGACCAAGTGTGCTTCTTAGCACCCTGTCAGTGTATTCTTTTCATTGCAGCGCACCCTAATGAAGGCCTACCTGCGCTGATCTTCTTAGAGGTAGTTTTTGAATGTTTTTAGTAGTGGAATTTCATTGGGAGTGAGGCATTCTAATGACTAACTCTTTAGGGCATGTAACAACTGCACTAGGGGTTAATGGGCCATAATAGTACTGATCTATAATTTGGTGTTGATGTGCCCAAATGTATCTATAACAAGATATCTCTATATGGATTAAAGAAATAGAGATTAGAAAGCCAATCCTACAAAGTATCATTGTTGGTGAAGTAAGTGGGATATGATTCTCTATCTTATGGATAATATGGTATTATGGAAATTAAGTCCTTGATTATGATGTGGCCATTAAAACTTTGAAAAGAGTCTGGCTTCAAAATTGTTAAAGAAAACTAAGAAAGGTTGGAAGCCCTAAAATACCCCAATATGTTATTCCAAGAAGAAAGTTGGCAATTAAAGTAAAAGGTCTAAATGATTGATTAGATGATAGAAGAGATGAACAAGAAACTTGACACATGAAAAAGGTTATTTATGCTGCTAAAGTACTGATTTGATAAATTCCAAGACTCCCTCAATAAAATTATGGAATATTGGGGAAACACTACAGTGAAACTCACACAAATGTTAGAGAAGTCCATTTTAAAGGATATCTAGCAAGATAATATAAACATCCAAATAATGTATTAACTAAAAATAGAATTGGAAAAGAAGGAATAAACATTGGAAAAGTTATAAGTAATTGTATAAAAGACCAAGGAAGGAAAGCCACCTTCCACTGTACTATTGAACCAAACCATGACTAAGAAAACTTTAGTCAACTAACATTCCTTAGAAATCTTTAAGGAAAAATTAGCAAATTTAAAAGCCATGCTAGGGACATTGATTCTAGATTATTAACATATATGAGATATAATGGAAAATTGAAAAGCAAGAGAAAGCAAAGAATCCTAAACCCCTCTATTGTTGAATCTAGGTTCAAGGATGAAGGTCCAAATTTCATTGATGAAAACAGAAAGGTCAAAAATTAGAGGAACATATTTGAGAAGGAAAAAGATATGGAACATTTTTCCTACTCATTTGATTCAAATATGAACAATAGTGAATGAGGGTAGTAGCACACCACCACTCCATAATTTTTTTGGTTAATTCCAAATAGGAAAAGATGAGAAAATTGAAAATACCTTGACTACACTAGCACTTTGAATATGTTGTAATTTCCTTGGATGGAATAAGGAAATGAATAACAAAAGGCCTACAACAAGCAACACACCCCTTATTTGTCTCTATCACAAAATAAAGGGCCATGAAGCTAGCAATTGTTGGTACTCAAAGGTATGTTCATTACATGGGAAAAAATTCCACGAGGTGACATATTGTGGGGGGAAGCAAGTTGCATGCCATAAGTAGATTAATTTTAGAAGAAGAAAAGCAAGAAGAGTTCACCCAACCAAGAATCCATTAAGAGGCACATACAAAATATGGGTATGATAGGAAGTACATATAACAATCACAATAACTTTTTCTTCTAATCCATGCTAAGTGTAAACTAGCAAGAAAAATGTTGGAAATTTCATCCAAATATTCAATCTACAAACTGCAAAAATAAGAGAAGGGTGTGGAAAATGGATAGTGAAATGAATGAAGAAATAGTTTCATCTCATTTTTTATGGAAAAAAAGTAGTTTTTTTAAGAGTTAAAGTTACACAAGCCTTCTATATCACCATCAAAGAGGATGATGGATTAATGCCAATAAGCAAGGCTTCTCATATACTTGTTGTTACCTATAATTATTCAAAAGAAGATGTTGTTCCCATAGATGCTTCAGAGATTCATGTAACGAAGTCAATGGAATCCCCTCGTTATTTTTTTTGTGAAAATATTGAGGCATTCCATCATCCTAAATGTTTTATGCTATTAAAAAGTTTCACCTACAACCATATAGGTGATGAATTTTTGAAATGCTTGAGCGAGAAGGTGTTATGATTGGACACCAAGGTGGTAATTCAAGTGACCCTTTTGTGGAGATGGACTTCTAGTAAGCATGTCCAAATGGTATGGGACCTTTCCAATGTTGGGAAGTGATTCGTCCTAGTAAAATAAGGAATCCACACATCATCTTATTGAATTTGTACTTGAAGGAATAGTTGATGGGATCTCATAGGACAAACATTGACTGGAATATGGCTTCGCTTCATTCCCTAACAATATGGATCATCTCCAAGTTTGAGAGAGATGGGAATGAATTCTAATTTTAAAGTATAGATATAGATATTACTCAAATATGATATTCGATACACATACTTCTACACTACATGAACAAGTGAGCCGTGAACTAGAGACTGAGTCTTAGCTATAACTAGATCTCGTAGCCAAAATTGTGAACTAGAGGTGAAGCGAAAGTTATAGTCCTAGCTATAATATGGAGCTATAACCATTTTCAAGAGGACCATATAAATGTAAAATTTATCCAAATTCTTTCGCTCTAATATTTTGGAGACAAAAAAACCTCTTGATATGGAGGTATGATGCAAAATGGAATTGAACAACTGAATAATGATAAGACTCACTAGAAAAACACAAGTTTTCAATTAATCATATATATATATATATAGATCATCTAAGAAGAGGTATCAACACATCATTCATCACACACATGAAGGTAGAAAGAGCATTACATAAACCAAAAGGCATAACTAGCCATTCAAACAAACCTTGTTTTGTCTTGAATGTTGTCTTCCAAATGTCTCCTTCAGCAATTCTAATTTGATGGTAGGCACTCCTTAAGTCCAAATTAGTAAAATACTTTGCATCCTTCAATTGATCAAGTAAATAATCTATTCTTAGTAGTGGGTAGCAATTCTTTACCGTAATCTTGTTCAATGCATAGAAGTACACACACATGCACCATGTTCAATCCTTATTTGGCACCAAAGAAATAGGTGACCCACATGGTGAAGAAATTGGCCTGATGATCCCTTTGTCAAACAACTCTTCAATTTTCTTTTTAATTTCTACACTTTCCATCACTGATATCCTATACATGCCAATGTTAGGAAGAGGAGAATCTTGCTGCAACTGTATTTCATATTGGATTCCTCTCTTGGAAGGAAATCCTTTCGGTTCCTGAAACACCTCATCATATTGTTTAACAAAGTCAAGTAATTAAGATTTCAATCTTGAGACACAACCTTAGAGAAGCTTCATTATCAATATCATTCTTGGGTTTGATCATTAGAAGCACCAAATTCTTGCTAGAATTCACTAGTCTTTTCATTTGCCCCACATTAACGAGTGAAGGATTTAGTTTCTTGCTATAGGCTCTTTCAATGTATTCTACTCCATATTTGAACAAATGGTATTTTTTTTCATGTCTATGCAAGATATCTTTTCTATCATAGAGATATGGGTTGCCCAAAACTATACCACATATATCTAATGGTACAACATCAAGTTCAACTTCATTTATGAAATTTACAATAACAGTGAATTTCTGCTTACACTTTCTAGTTACTTGAAATTTTTCATTGTCACACACCCATCCTAATGTATATGGCTTATGATGTGGAATGGTTTCCAAGTTTAATCTTTTGATGACGTTTTTAGAGATGAGATTGGCTTGAGAGCCACTATAAAAAAGAGTATCAGTTTTTCGATTACCCTTATGTGGAACAATTCTATCCTCTTCTTTTCATTTAGAGTTTCATTGTGTAAACTTGAAGTACTAGTGCTAGCAATGGAGTCCTTACCTTTTATCCCTATGTATATGATTTTAGTGTCATCACCCGAATCAAATCCCAAATTGTGTTGAATCGTTGCAGCTGTCTTTTTCTTTCCCTTGTTGAATTTCATTGGTTTCATCTCAAGATGAAGCTTCCAACAATGAGCATCATCATGACCCTCCTTAGAACAATTCTTGCATGCTAGTTTCTCTCCTTCCTTCTTAATGGATGCATTTTTCCTTCCTTTCCCTTCGAAATTCTTTTCCTTTTATTTCCCCTTCCAAGGATTTTTGTTACCCTCTTCTGGAATATTTTTCCCTCTTGCTTCTAGATGGGTGACTTGCACAAAAACCTCATCTAGACTAGTGGTATTAAACATAAGGGTAGTATGCCTTAGGTAGCTATGCAGGCTCCTAATATACTTCAACAATGTGTCTTGTGATTGCAAATCTACACCTAACATTACAAGCCTTCTTCTAAATTCTTCAGCGTAATATTGCACATTATGACCTTTAAGCTATCTAAAATTCTTCCAGTTCATGATGGATTTCTACATATATGTTGGAGGGTAAAACTATCTTTTAATTGCAGCAACAAAATCAGACCAAGAGATTGAGATCCTACCACTTTTTTTCATCTCTTCTTATGTCTTGGCTTCCCACCATACTAGTGTTACACTCTCCAGCCTCAAGGAAGATAACTAAATCTTTTTGTCATTATCTTGAAGGTTTTTAATTATGCAATAGACCTCCAACTGACGAACCCAATTATCAAGATTCTTTGCATTCACTTCGCCATTATACATAGGCAGCTCAAACTTAATATCAAGTTTTAGTAGGGGTGTTTTACCAATTCCTTTTCATGTATGTTGATGAATATGATTAAGGGTTTGTATTAGTGGAGGAGGGTGAAGATGAAGGTGAATATGGTTGTGAGGATTATGGTGGAGTAGATGGTGTCTTATTGCCATTTCCATTACCTCCTCCACCTAAAGAACCTTCTCCTTTTGGAGGCTGGGCACCTTCACCCTATAGTCTTGTATTATTCTCTTCATAGAGAACTTTCACCATCTCTATCATGTCAAAGAAAGACTTCCTAAAGTCCCTCTCATCATTTGGCATGTTATAAGTTCCTCCTTCATGAGACATGCTTATAAGCTTCTACTACAATTTTATTTGGAGATTGTGGCAACAGTGCTCTCCTTGGCCTTGTCCCAACTTGAGATCTTGCACCCACCAACTTTCCTCCTCTTTTCAGCTTCAACCTTGTAAGCATCACATCCACTTGTAAATAGTCAAATCCTTCTTGCACAAAGGAAACAAGAGATCTGATACCAAACTTGATATGAATGGGAAAGTTAGTGTTCAATGTACTAAATTTGAGTTCAGAACATAAACAAGTGCTTGAGGATTATGAGGTAAATTGCATGTTAATCATGATTTTTTATGTGTTTTCATCTAAATTTTGTGACCAAATTAACATAACTAAAACACTTAAAAACAACATATATGAGACATAAAAATCACCATAAAAAGTAACACAACAACACATGGTGAAGGAGTTCATCCCTCTTGGGCTAGGTCTCCTTGTTCCAACTTCTAATGGATTGGCACTGTTCAGTTATGCTCAAACCTATGAATACATACATTTATAGTGCTCAAATGGCTCTGAAACCTATTCCAATGGCTTTAGAAGACCCAAAATTGGCTCTCTAGCCTCTTCCTTCTCTCCAAATGCTCAAAAAATGAAGAAGTTATGTTTTCCCCAAGTCTTCCTACTAATCACACCTCAATTTCCCCAAAATTTGGCATGAGTCTTATAATTTCACCCCAAAATTTGCTAACGGAGTGTTGATTCCACCAAACTTTGGGTGAAATTGTAAGAGCAATTATATGGCCAATGAGGCCTTATTTCCGAAAATCTTGGCCACATTGGGGGCCATGTGCTCGGGGACTAAGGCCAACAGCCCATCCCCATCAACTAGGCCCCCATTTCACTCCACCCGTAAATCTATTGTGTTGCACGTGCCCAGGGGATAGCCCCTTTTCCGAATGGCACAAACTTGAGATTTAAATAAATTGTGTATGACAATATATAACAAGTAACATAGTGGCACAATGGATTTTCGCAATGTTTGTTGGATGGAGGTCTTGTGTTTGACACCTACCTGGTTGACTTGGCCCTAAACAAATTTTTGTTTCCCTCGGATTGCGAGGGGCCAGCCCCTGGCCGTGCCACATGGCAGCATATGATTGGCCACCCAAAACCAATGAAAAACACTCATTTTAGTTGCCACTTGTGACAACATGATTCGAGGAAGGAACCCAATCAACTACATAGTAAACCTGCCATAGAGGCATCCTATTACCAATTGTTGATTGTGCAGTGCTACATTGTTTTCACAAATTTTCTTAGTTAGGAAAGCAAACAAAACATGTTTCTAGGAGCATACAGACTCACTTCGCGTGAAACAAATTGCATTGGATTCAGGATGAACAACATTACACGATATTTTAGGTTTCATACCTATTCAAAAACTTTGAATTTTGAGAAAATTTTTTAGCACCTGCTCAATTCCACATGCCCTCCTATTGGCATGTGTTAACATGTCTAATACCATGGCTTGTGGCATGACATGTAGGGCTTGAGAGGGTAAATGTGTTATATAGATTGATGTAGATCCATATTAGTCCTAAATCTCATAAACTTCTACAAATATTTAGAAAAACATTATATGTGATTTTTTGTGCCAGGACATGCATTCTATAGACTAGTATGACCTTGATGTGTAAGTATGTCGTGTCCTCAGAAAAGAATAAAAATATTTTTTGCTAATGTCGGCCAAAACATTCCCTTGAATCTTTAATTATATACAACTTGAATCTTTAGATTAGATATAACTTTTTAAGCTTATTCATGGATTAAGATTATTATTAAAATAAAGCTATGTATTATTATATATAATTTAAATGGATAATAATTGTCTTATTAGTTTAATAGCTCTTTTATCATATATGTCAATTTGTAAATTTGAGTGGATCATAAATTTACCTTTAACAAAAAAAAAATATCACATTAAAATGCTGAATTAGGTAGGATTTTAAACAAATTTACTATTTAGTAAAGCCAATACCTTTTCTTAAATCAAAGGAAAAAGGTTAATTCAACACAAAGAATGGAAAATATCCAAAATATTTTAGTATTCCTTTTAATTAAATTTTTTTAAAATAAATCTTTAAAAGGAAAAACTATATGTATTAATTTCATGTAGTTTTATTATGAATTTTGCTATCATGCCATGTAGAAAACATCATTAAATATAATATTGAT
>APFE031162297.1:0-11136 GCA_000404065.3 Pinus taeda | reverse complement strand
TGGATTTATATAATATTCAATTTGTTATATTATAATTAACTCTATATATATAGGAATAACAAAGACATAGAGTGATAGAGGTGGAGAGATAGAGGGAGTGAAAAGCGAGACATGGAGATAAAATGGAGAGGGGAGAGGAGGAATGAAGAGAGAGAGAAAGTGAGGAGTGACAGAGGGAGAGAAGGGTATCAGGGGGAGGGAGACACAAAGATGGAGGGAGTATAGAGGAAGAGAGAGAGGAGAAGTGAGAAATGGAGATAGTGACAATGTTAAAGGTGGGCGGAGTGCGGACGGGGGGGGCAGTGTGGAAGAGAGAGAGAGAGAGAGAGAGAGAGAGAGAGAGAGAGAAAGATGGGGGGAGCGACAAGGAGGTGGTAGAGAAAGGGGGATATGGGAAGGACTAGAGAGAGGACTTGAGGTGGGAGCGGAGGGGCAGATAAATGGAGTTGGAGGGGGAGAGAGGGAGTGAAGAAGAAATACATATAGAGAGAAAAGTGAAGAAAGAGAGAGAGAAGGAATACAAGGGAGATATGGAGAGAGGGAGTGTATGTTTTGGGGTGAGATAGAGATATAAAGCAAAAAATATGGTACAAAGGGGGGAAAGAAGGAGAGATGGAGGGAGACAATGATTGAGTTGGAGAGCGAATAGAGATTGGGGGTATAGAGGGGGGGTGGGAGAGAAAGGGAGAGAGAGGAAGGAAGAGAGAGAAGGAGAGAGGGGGGAGAGAGAGACAGGTAAGAAGAATGACTTAGAGAGAGGAAGGTGGAGAGAGGGAGAGAGGGAGTGATAAGGGAGATAGAGAGTGGGGGAGAGATGAGATAATGAGGAAAGATAGATAGAAAGGGGAGAGATAAGTAGAGGGAGATAAAGAGGGAGTAGGATATAGACATATATGGAGAAAGAGTGTGCATGTTTCTGTGGTGATATATAGAGACAAAGTGGAGGCAGAAGGAGATAGAGATATAGATGGGACATGAAGAGAGGGAATGAGAGAGAGGTAGAGAGAGAGAGAGAGGGAGAGAGAGGGACAGAGATATAGAGAGGGTGTGTGTGTGTTTATGGGGGGTGGGATAAAGAGACAAAAAAGGAGAGATAGATGGAGATATACATATAGATTGAGGGGGGATAGAGGGAAGAATATTTATTACACTAAATGCATTGATTTCAGTGTAGATGATGGAACATAATCCTATTTGATTGCTTGCACTAGACGCATTGATTTTAGTGTAGATGATAATTTCTAATCCTATTTGATTGATTGCACTAGATGCATTGATTTTAAATTTAGGTGTTTATTTCTAATCCTATTGATTTCTTTCTCTAGATACATTGATTTCAATGTAGATGATGTTTCCTAATCATATTTGATTGCTTGCACTAGATGCATTGATTTTGACACAAATATTGATTTCTAATTATATTTGATTATTGGAACTAGATGCATGGATTTCCATGTATATGTTGATGTTGATTGCTTCCATTAGATGCGCTAATTTCAATTTAGATGTTGTTTTCTAATCTTATTTGATTTCTTGCATTAGATGGATTGTATGTTGTAATCTTGTGGATGTAAATTATTAAAAATACATTTCAATATAACATGGAGGGGGGAGAGATGGAAGAATATTTCTTACACTAGATGAATTTATTTCAGTGTAGATGGCGCTTTTCTAATCCTATTCGATTGCTTGCACTAGATGCATTGATTTTAGTGTAGATGTTGATTTCTAATTATATTTGATTACTTGCACTAGATGTATTGATTCCAATGTAGATGTTGATTTTTAATCCTATTTGATTACTTACACCAGATGCATTGATTTCACTGTAGATGTGGATTTATAATCCTATTTGATTGCCTTCACTAGATGCATCGATTTTAGTGTAGATGTTGATTTCTAATCTCATTTAATTTATTTTGTTAGATGCATTTATTTCAGTGCAGATGTTGTTTTCTAATCATATTCAATTGCTTGCATTAGGTGTATTAAATGTTAATCTTGAGGCTACAAATTCTTAAAAAATACATTTTTCAAAATATATTGAGTAATACCTAGAGGGATGTGATGCGTAGAATTAAAATGAAATAGATGTGTAGAATCAATCCTCCTGCAAAGGAAAACTTAATCAAATTGGCTCCCTTCTTCATCACCAACTAACTACTAATAGAAAATTAAATATATTCAAAATTACTAAAAAACTACTAAAAAATAAATGTGTACAACAATGTATTCATAATATTTATAAGAGGAAAATATATATTTATAAATATTCGATGTAATAATTGATTGGATGTAAGTAATTTATAAATATGGTCACTCATTAGAAAAATTCAAAAATACATTATTTCTTGACTTTGGAAAATAGACTATAGATTAAAAAAATCATCAAAATATTTTTGAAAGAAATAAATTATTTCAAATATTAAAAAAGAAATTATTTCAAGAGTAATCTTGACGTAGTAAATTATTAAAACTACTCATGGTATATTTTTAATAATAACTAGAGGGACACTATTGAGAATTAATTAGTTCTCAAAATTTGTGATACCTAAAATTAATTGAAAATAGATGTGTAGTATCAATCCTTGTGCAAACTATTGAAAATATTATCTTTCTTCTTCATCATGAAGTAACTATTAATAGACAATTAGATGTAGATATAAAAATACAAAACAACAACTGTGATATTCACAAACATTGCCATTCAAATCTAAACATGTAAACACACAAACCACTCAAAGCATCCAAACACAAATGTACAACTCATTCAAGGCAAGCAACACACACTAAATTAAAGAAGAGAATGATACAGTCATGTGAAACAAAGAAATCATAATGAGAATTTTGAGGTTAATCTCAAACATATACATAACAAAAATAATCTAAATATGTGACATTGGTTCCCTCAACTAGAGCTAACTTAGATCCATTTACATGTGATTTTATCATGCATCGAGTGGGACCAAATCCCTCACAGTGCAAACATTTCCTCAAATTCTACACTCCAAAATGAAGGTTTTCACATCGAGAGACTTGATCCCAACGAAACATGATAGAAATTGGTTCTTTTCGCAATAAATTATAATTTAAAATATGTTTAAACTTATTTTTTTTAATTAATTCTATATAAAAAATTAGAAATTAAATGTCAAATTTTATTCCCTTTTACTATTAAAAATTAAATATCAAATATTTTTCTGTTTTTATTTAAATATCACCATACCTAACACAACACAATGACATAACACAATAACATAGATCGTGGATAATCATAAACATAAAGATATATGTCAAGTCAAATTCCCTTTTACTATTAAAAATTAAATATCAAATATTTTTCTGTTTTTATTTAAATATCACCATACCTAACACAACACAATGACATAACACAATAACATAGATCGTGGATAATCATAAACATAAAGATATATGTCAAGTCAAATAAATTAAAATAAATCTAAGAAATATGTCAGGCTACATAGATTAATGTAGAATCATTCAATCATTAAATGTATAACGTAGAATCATTCCATCTTTAAATATATTAAACTATGAAATAATAATAAAATAAATATTATATATATATAATTATATATAAATTTATTTATAAATTATTGAAAATTGATTATTAATTATTTTTCATTTTAATTTGTACAAATAATTTGATATCTTCTTTTTAATTTAAATTAAAAATAAATATTAACGTATTTGATACCATCACATAATAATAAAAATAATTTGAAACATAAAATAAAATCTTATATAACCAAATAATAAATATATATGGATATCAATCTAAAAGTTTAAGGCTAACAGAAAACGGGCATTCAAACAAAGGACAAGAACCGAGAACAAGGTAGAAGTGATAACACGCTTGATGTATTTATAAAATAATTTTTTATATTCATTTTTATCCATGTCACTGCGGGCCTGTATTTTATGGCTCGTAACAACTACAGTACATAACAGGAGCAAGAGATTAAACACGTTGTCAATGTGTATTTTAATTTCAGATCATTTACTCTATACAATGTTGTAATAAAGTTTTATTGGGTTGATATTGCATTCTTAAATAGATAACTAGTACAATTATATTTATTAATGTGGGTAGTGTGTTTTAATTTCATAACATCATTTACTTTATATATTATACAATGTTGGAATAAACTTTTATTGGGTTGATATTGCACTCATAAATAGATAATTAGCACAAGTATATTTACTAGTGTAGTTAATATATACGGATAAATGTATATAAAGCATATATATAATTACATTTTCTAATATAGTTGATATAAGTGGATAAACTTTTATCAACCACATTAATAATTTATGTGATTATTATAATATATAAATATACACTATATTCCTTTTTTATATTATTTATTTTAGATTTATAATCTATTAAATTAATAATATTGATTATAATTATATTATATATATATATATATATAGCTGATCGCAAGGCGGTTATTCTACTCACTTTAAGTGGGTAGAATCCACCAGATGCCTTAGCTGGAGGAACCGCAGTACTCCGCAAGGCGACCTCAGGGTAAGATGAAGATTGAACCAGGACTGACAACGGGCATGATACGACTTAGCAACCGTTTCTACCCAAAAACAAACCCCCAAGTTGCAAGTATTATATTTTTTATTAAAATATATAATTATACTATATTATATATAAAATATGTAATATTTATAGGTTCTATTCATAATAATAATAATATAATTCATTATATTATTATATTATTATAATGTATAATAACAAGCATGACCTAATATAATTAAATTATGATAGGGATTTATCTGTGTATATTTTAGAGACCATTTATTATGATTATTAATAAATATATAAATAATACAACTATTCTTTTATACTAATATTATTGAATATTTATTCATTATAATTATTTAATAATCATATAATACGAATAATAATATAATATTGTGATATTTTATAGTATAGTATATAATTATTAATAAAATATTTATAGAATATTATTATTATTATTATTATAATGTATTTATTAGTTTTTTTAATATAATATTATTATATTATCCAAGGGATTAATAATAAAATCCCAAGGGATTATGAACCCCACAAAAAAATATTAAACAAAAGGGACCACTCACATAAATATTAAAAATACTAAAACAAATATGGTTGAATTAATAAAGCCTAAGAATGAATATTTTAAACTCAAGGGATAATAAATCAAAGGGATTATTAATATTATAAACCCAAGGAACTAATAAACCCAACCATTTAATATTATAAACCCAAGGAATTAGTGAACCCAAGGGATACATATTAAAAACCTAAGGGATCAATATTACAAACACAATAGATTATTAAAGCTCACTATGCTTGATATTATAAACCCAAGTTAATAATAAACACTAGGGATTAATACTAAACCTCCAAGGGATTATGAACCCAAGGAAATAATATTAAACCCAAGAGACTAATATTATAAACCCAACCTTGGTAAACCCTAATATAAATACTAGAAACACTAAAATAAACATGGTTTATTTTCATGGTGAGAAAACCCTTGTCATAATGCGACATTCAACCATGGTTGACCATGGTTGGCTATGATTTACAATGCTTGACCATGATTGATATTATAAACCTAAGGGAATAATAAACCCAAGGGATTGATATTATAAACCGAAAGGAATAATAAACCCAAGGGATTATGAACCCAAGGGAATAATATTTAACCCAAGGGACTAATATTATAAACCCAATGTATATGAATCCTAAGATAAATATTATAAACACTAAAATAAACATGATTAACCATCATTTATTTTCATATTGAGACAATCCTTATCACCCAAGAGATTGATATTATAAACCCAAAGGAACAATAAACCCAAGGTATTAATAATAAAACACAAAGGGATTATGAAGCTAAAGGAATAATATTAAACCCAATGGGTTATTTTTATTGACCCAAGGTATGTAAACCGTAAGTGGAGACAATTTCTTTCATAATGTGAGATCACAGCATGGTTGATATTATAAACTGTTAGAGTCCCACCCTAACCCCCTTATTTATGTAGTGGGATCACGTCATAATAAAGAGTCAATAAAGCCCATATTAATAATTGTAAGTGGTTAACCCGCTATTAATGACAGGACCACAGTTAGTTGCAAATGGGCCTAGCATTAGACAGATGGTATTAATAAAACCCATGGTATTGATCCATGGTATTACATGTATGAGTCATATATAAAGGATAGAGACTCCCTGCAAGGAGCATCGTGTCTTATTTTTGAATCGAGCTCTGCTCTATTGAAGGTTGCCCCCTCAAAGAGGCCAGTGAACATTGCTTTCTGAATAATAAAATATTTGTTGTTGACTCTCACTATTCTATGTTCTGGGTATTTTTCTTCACATATTCTGTATTTGGGTATCTTTTGCAGGTTAAAAGCATAACAAGTGGTATCAAAGCACTTTCCAGGGCCGGCGGGATCTCCATTTCTTAGCAAAAATTTTTTTGGCTAGAGATGTGTTCCGGCATCTTTAAACCACGGGATCTATCGTTGAGCGCATAAACCTGTGGATTTGGGGAGGCATGCATGCAGGAAATACAAGAGGTGGTCACGCTTGTTGGACTCCCTTGTAACCCCTGTGGGTACCCCTTCGAGTAGTAGTGCATTAGACAGAACTGCGTATGGACTGTCTTCCACGTACCTTCTGGGTATATCAGAAGCCCTCTAGCTCCTCTGCAACCTAGCCATAGATAAACCGGTGGTCGTCTTGCTACTACTGTGCACTGAGAATAGTACTCGGAGAGATTACTCGCCCGTACGATAGGGTAGTCGGGTTGTACGGCTAAGGGTACGGTTGATCCTCCTTAGTTAGAGCCCTGAAACATTGGGCCAAGTACTACTATCAGACCCTTATGTATATTGCGATCTGTAGCACCTGACATGCCTCGAGACCATAGTTTCCTTTTTGGGATCACACATCATCTCTGCCAGATCCGCTCGCGCAAAAGGGTGCAGCAGCAATAGACAGCAGTCTGATCTATTAGATCCATCAGATCTGCAGTAGCAATCTATTCTACCGCTTAGAGCTATTCGATCCGCCATTCAAATCTCTCAGATCCACCTCATCTGAGTAGTTGTGTGGGGTGCCTTTACAGGAGCATGATTTTCGTAGGATTTTTGACAGCATTGACATTCTGAAGATTCAGCGAGTGCAGTATTGCTAAGGAAGGAGTAAAACTCCGTTAGGAGTTTTCAGAAAAAGAAAAAAAATGTCTAAGATCTCCCGGGGCGCTTATTGGTGATCTAGCCCATCAGAATCAGGACAACGAGCTGAGCACGGTGGTACCATTCAAGTCTTAGTGAAAAAAAAATTGGCGGTCCCAAATTTCAAGAGCATCAGGTCGGTGCATGGTAGCAACTAGAGCTCAAGCTATGGCCAATGAGAGGATGGACAAACTTTAACAAACCTTGCAATCCATCCAAACTCGGCTTGATGATCTAGCAATATTAATCCCGAGGGTAATCCCGAAGGGCAAGGAGGAACCCCATGAGGAGGCGTATATTGGCAATGGACATAGTGAGGGTGAGTCTAGCCATTCTCCTCACCTCTGGGGCCCCAAAAAACAACAATCCTGTTCGAGGCCTCCCAAGTTGGATATGCATCAATTTGATGGTTCTCACCCGGCGGCATGGATAGCACAAATGGAGCAGTATTTCAATCTGAATAACATCCTAGATAATGAGACTCAGCTTATGGTGGGAAGCATGTACTTGGACAATGGATGGTGGCAATGGTGGGAATGGAATCAACGTTGCAATGCACCTTTTTTGACTTGGACAAATTCAAAAAAGCTCTTACAGACTGCTTTGCTATGAATCTTCTTTTTTGGGTCGTCTTACTAAGCTCCGACAGACTGGCATAGTGGATGAATATATTACAGCCTTCGAAGCCTTATCCTTCGCACTAGGGGTCTATCAGATGTGTTCTACACGGAATGTTTTATCAGTGGTCTTAAAGAGGCCATAAAAGCCCACGTCCAACTACACTACCCTCCCACATGGACTGAGGCTTGCAAGGTAGCTCGTAACGTGGAATGTGCGTTAGCAGCCCTGGCCACTCACCCAAATTTCACTGCCAAGGGTCGCCCCACACAGGCTCACAGCATGACCCAAACACTTAAGGTTCAAAAGGTGTCACCTGTAGAAATGGCCGAAAAAAGAAAGCAGGGATTATGTTACTACTGTGATGAAAAATACTGCCCAGGTCACAAATGCAAGGAACCCAAATTTTTTCAAATTGACGCCACTGATTGCAGCTCCTCAGAGGAAGATACACCACTTGGGGAACTTGAGGCGGTAGAAGAGGACAACCAAAAGGACAATGTCCCTGACGAACCAGTTATTTCACTACATGCTCTGGCAGGGATTTCTTCACCTCAAACTCTCAAAATCAGAGGTTTTATTAAACATCGCCCAGTAGTAGTCCTGACTGATAGTGGAAGTACACATAATTTCATCCATCAAAAAGTCGTAGAAGCAGTGCATTGTTTTGTACGAGCAGTTTTTAACTTCCAAGTCCAAATTGCGGATGGGGGCACAATGAAATGTGAAGGCCGTTGTGAAAATGTCAAACTTCAAATGGGGGATTATTAGTTGAAGACTCACATGTTTGCAATACACATGGGTGGATGCGACATTATCCTCGGGGCTGAATGGCTTCGCACTCTTGGGCCAATCACAATGGATTTCCAGGAGTTATATATGAGTTTTAAGCAGAACAACTCCACACATACCCTCCGTGCACTCCAGGCGGGAGCCCCCTCTATCATCAACTCACATAGGACGGAAAAATTGCTAAAAAAGGGCCATCATGGAGTTATAGCTCAATTTAATGCCATCCAGGCAGTCGAAACCAAGTCTCTGCCGATTCATCCTGAGATGCAACAGATTTTAAATAACGATCTGCCGGTCTTCAGCAAGCCTCATGAGCTTCCACCCTCGAGAGGGGAACATGATCATAGCATCACCTTGGTTCTTGGGGCCGAACCCCCAAATGTGCACCCATACAAATATCCGTTCACCTAAAAGAATGAAACAGAAAAAATAATCAAGGAACTTTTGGAAGTAGGTGTAATACGTCCCAGCATTAGTCCTTATTCATCACTGGTGGTCATGGTACTCAAGAAAGATGGGGAATGGAGGATGTGTCCAGACTTCAGGGCCCTCAATAAGTTGACAGTCAAAGATAAATTTCCTATCCTGGTGGTTGATGATTTGCTGGATGAACTCAATGGGGCTCAATTCTTCACTAAGCTGGATCTTCACTCAGGCTACCACCAAATTCGCATGAAGGAAGTCGACATTCCAAAGAGTGCTTTCCTAACTCATGAAGGCCATTATGAGTTCTTGGTCATGCCATTCGGTCTTTGTAATGCCCCATCTAATTTTCAGAGCCTTATGAACCATCTTCTCAAACCATATCTCAGGAAATTCGTTCTTATCTTCTTCGATGACATCCTCATCTATAGTTGCACTTGGGCACACATCTTCAACATCTAGATCTACTCTTGCAACTACTCCGCAAGCATCAATTATTTGTTAAGATGTCCAAGTGTTCATTTGGCATGGAAGAAGTTGAGTATTTGGGCCACATTGTGGGGCGTGCAGGTGTCAAGGTGGACCCCAAAAAGATCCAGGAAATGCAGGATTGGCCTCAACCTAAGACCTTGAAGAGCCTAAGAGGATTTTTTTGGTCTCACAGGCTATTATCACAAATTTGTCCGCAATTATGGTCGCATAGTGAAGCCCCTCATGCAACTCCTGAAGAAAAATTCATTCTTCTGGAATGAGGATGCACAGCAGGCATTTACAGCTCTCAAAAATGCCATGTGTTCCACTCCAGTCTTAGCACTACTGAATTTCACCAAATCTTTTATCATTGAATGTGATGCTTTGGGTACAGGTATTGGGGCAGTCTTAATGTAGGAAGGTCGACCTTTGGACTTAACAAGCCAACAACTAAGTCGGAAGAATCTGGGTCAATCTACCTATGAGAAGGAAATGATGGCCATATTACATGCAGTAGAGACCTAGCGTCCTTACTTACAGGGGCGACATTTCCAAATCCACACTGACCATCACAGTCTTAAATATTGTTTGGAGCAATGCCTATCCTCCCCACAACAAAATAAATGGCTCGCCAAAATGATGGGATATGATTATGAGATCGTTTACAAAAAAAGGCAAGAAAATAGTGTAGTAGATGCATTATCTCGCCAATTTGAGGAAGAAAGTACCCTGCTAGCAATTTCCCTTCCCATTCCAGAATGGATTGAAGAGGCTCGCAGGGAATGGTTTTCACATCCCGGGCTCTCCCAACTCATTTCTCAATTGCAGGCGGATCCAAATCCCACCAAGGGCTACTCGTGGCAGAATGAGATTCTTTGCTACAGGTACAAAGTCGTAATATCACCAACATCCAGCCTCAAAAGTCGCATTTTGGCATAAGTGCACTCATCCCCCCTTGCAGGACATTCAGGCTTACAGAAGACATATGCTCACACTAGAGGATCATTTTTTTGGACAGGCATGAAAAAGGACATCCTTACTTTTGTAGCAGAATGCGATGTCTGTCAATGCCACAAAGGGGAGTCCGTCAAAGCTCCAGGCACATTACAACCATTGCCCATCCCAGCATCAATATGGATGGAGGTTTCTATGGATTTCATTATAGGTCTTCCAAAGTCCGGAAACAAGTCAGTCATCATGGTGGTTGTGGATGAACCTTTGAAGTATGCTCATTTCTGCACCCTACCCCATCCGTTTACACCGACTTTGGTCGCTCAATCTTTCATGGATCAGATCTTCAAATTGCATGGCATGCCCACTTTTATTGTGTCCGATCGTGACCTGATCTTCACCAGTAATTTTTGGCATGAACTCTTCAGGCTACAAGGCACCCAAATAAATCTCAACACTTCCTATCATCGACAAACAGATGGTCAAACTGAAACTGTCAACAAATGTCTGGAAACCTACCTTAGGTGTTTCACTTCAGAAAAGCAACATCTTTGGGTACAATGGTTACCTCTGGCTGAATGGTGGTATAACACCAACTATCATGC
>APFE031162296.1:0-10503 GCA_000404065.3 Pinus taeda | reverse complement strand
TATATTTTGATTAAAATATTTGCAAACAAATTAAATTGAACACAAGTGAGTTAGAATATAAGATTGAACTTTTTGCTCGTTTTCGTATAATATTATGATATTATGTATCTGTAAAATCATGACACAAAATGGAAAAAAATAACACAACAAATAAACCCATATTAAAAAATAAAAAACACATTTTAACATTATATCTTTACAAAGCATCAATTTCTAGCTAATTATTTTCTAAAGTACATAATTTCTTGCAAATTATGATAAATGTTTTGTGGTGTACTTTTTTAAATGTATTGAGCAGTTGTGCTTGCAAAAAAATTATTATCATAATCATTTGTGATATTATAGTTATTTTTATTATTCAAATATATGTTAATTGATAAATGTTATGATCATTTTTAGAAATAAATGAGATGTTATTAAATTGAATATGAATTTGCACATAAAATAATTTAATACCCAAATTCAACTCATTTAAAGCGTAATTGTTATATATGATCATTATGTATAGGTAAATCCATTATATATGCACAAACACAAACATATACAAAAAAATAAAATATAATCACAAACATTTGAAACTCTACCATAAAACGTAAAATTGTAATTAATTATAAGAATATATTAATTTAAAATAATTGTAATTTTAAAATACACACATTGAATAGTGGTGGTTACAAAAAAAATAAAAAATCATTCATGATGTCATGGTCATTGACCAAAATAAGTGAACTTTTATTAAATTGAGCATAGATAAGATATGCAAGCATTCAATTCATTTGAAGTGTAATTCTCGCATTGGATACTATGCATTCTTAAAATCATCATATAATTTATTTGTATCAAGTTATTCTAATAAAAGTTTTTTATGCTTCAGAATTTATAGACATACAAACACAGAAACAAACCAATACATTACGTAAAATAAAAACACAAACATCTAAAATTCTACCATCACAAAACATGGATTTGTTACCAATTAACAATATATATTGGTTAAAAATACTTCTCAAAGATGCATTGAATAGTGATACTTACAAAAAAGCCATTACCATTATGATGTTATGGTCATTTGAAAAAATAAATAAAATTTTGTTAAACTAATTGCTAATTTGAACATGTATAGTTTAATACACATTCAATTAATTGGGACTATAATTCTTACATATTATATTTTATGTGTGTAAATCATCATAGAGGTGATTTGTATCAAGTCAATAGAAAATTTGGGCAATGGACTTCCATATGGGATATTCTAATGAAATAATTTCTTTTGTTCTAAAATTATACACATAACAAGAGCATAAAGAGACAAACACATACATTTCATAAAATAAAAACACAAACATTTAGAATTTTATCATTATAAAACATCAACCTATAGCTAATTATAAAAAACATAGTAATTAAAAACACTTATAAAGAATATTACTTATAAAGAATATTGTGCATTCAATAGTGGTGCTTATAAAAATTCAAGTTCATTAATGATGTTGAAAAAAGAAGATTTTATCAAATTAAACAACAATTTAAAGATTAATAAGTTAATTCGCACGTTCTACTCATTCTAAAAGTAATTATTGTATATCATACTACATAAGTGTCAAAATATTATACCCAAACGAACAATCACAGGCAAACAAAAGTGCAAGAAAAATACATAGCATAAAATAAAACCACATACATTTTAAATTCTATCATGAGAAAACATCGATTTGTAAATAAATTTTTAAATTTTATGTTTATTATGTTTGATATATTTTTAGTTTTACATTGAATGATTGTGGTTAAAAAGATATGCATGCTCATAGTCACCTGTGATGTTCCGATTATTTGTATTTTTTAAAAGTATATATTGATTAAAAGAAATCATGAAAACTTGTGATTTTGAAACATAAAAAAACTAGTGATGATTCTTGCAAGGAAAATACATAGTCATTATTACTTGTGGTATTTTCATGGTCATTTGTATCTATAAAATTTATTGACTAAATATATTTGTGAAATTTGATTTTATACTAAATAGATTTGACAAGGTATAAACTTCACCCATTTTGTACCATAAAAAATTAATTAATTAATACACTAATTATGAACTTACAATCATTGAATTAAATAAAAAAAAATTATTGAAATGTAAGTTAAGAATATATTAATTAAAAAATCAAATTAAATATTGAAAGGGGAACTGTGTCAAGAGGATGGACTTGGTGTGATGGCTAGGGTTTCTTAGTGTTTTCTCTTTCCTTATGTGGCTGGGTTTCTTCAGACATCAAATCCACCTTCTACGTGATCGCTAGGGAATGATCTCACTCTCGCGGGTCTGATAATGGAGTTTTTGAATGGATTCAATACTGGTTTCAATCTCCTGCATGGGGATGGAGACTGACAGCCTCGGCCATCAGTAGGATCATTCACAAGATTTTCGATGCAGAGTATCTTCTTACCCTGTACATACACAATAGCATAGATAGAAGTGAAGGACGTCCCATTCATGAGTTGGGAACGGACCTGTGTAGGATTAAGGCAAGTATGGACCATAAATCTTATAACTTAAGCAATGTATTTTGGTAGAAATCACATAAGAGAAAGTTTTGGCTGACACATTTCGAACGAGCAAGTGTGGTTCATCATAAGTACCAAAATGATGAACCAGACTTGTTGGTTCAAAACACATGGGCCAAAAATTTCTCTTATGTGATTTCTACTGAAATATTTTTCTTAATTTAGTATGGATCGCAGAAGCCTAAATGCAAAAATTTTATAATTATCTGCTCTTAGTCACAATAGAACTATTGATCAGATCTGAAGGAAAAATCTTGTCTAGAGAAGTGAATGTTCCACCTCAAACACATCATTTCATAGGTCTGTTGTTAAATATCCCAGATCTAGATATTACCAGACCCCTAAGTACATCAGGTTGTCGAAATGGAGGAGTAATGTTAGATATGGAGAGTTTGCTTCACATTTTTCCATATCAGAATTTTCCTCCATCAAAGTGGGTGGTTTCAGTGGTTTGGCCATCGCTTATGAATTTAATACTACCATATAAGCCCCTCTCACTCTTTGCATATCCACACTTATTCATTGATTCGACTGAAGATCTGTGTGACTGTCAAGTATGGGCACTTTATCTGGTAGCCTTCCAATTTTTTATCAAATCCCCACATGGAAAATCAATATTATTTTGGTTTCGGGACATAGAGAACATCAAACAATTAAAGCACAATATCATGCACACTATAGGTATCCTGATGCTCCTACAAAGTCTAATGTTCATAGGAAAATCCATGCAGGAAGATGTGATGTTACAAGATTATAACATCCTCCCATCATCCACCATCATATTAAACTGGAGGCTTCGAGGAGGATCACCTCGACCAAGAAATTCAAACGTTACACAGGGAGTGTCAGGATCTAGTATTCACAAAGGAGCATAATCAAATCAAGGGTAAGAAAATGGAGACTTTTAGTTCATAGATATCCTCCAATCGAAATTTGTTGCCTCAACAACACTAGATAAGAAACACAATATACCCAACTCTTACATAGTGGAACAACTGAATCAAATCCAACTAATGATTGTAAATCTACCATAAACAAATGATTTATGCACACAATATGAATCTCAAGAAGTATTATGAAAATTCAATAGTTTTTGGCCAAAATCAGTGGATCATTTCCATTGGATATTCACAAATTGTACAATAAATTGTGAGATGCAGCTTTGCTCCAGGGGCTTTTTCATAGTAAAATTTACATGGTGAGAGGATTGTGAATCTATATTGCAAGAGCATCCATGGTTTTGGGGCTCTGTGGGACTTTTTGTCACCCCTTAGCTCCTAGATTTCAACGCCAATATAATGTTAGTATCTTGAATGACAGTTTGTGTTAGATTGTATAATGTACGTTATATTTTTGGCTCTAGAAAGTGATAGAATCCATTGGGAACATATTATGGTGATATATAAAGAAAGATACCCAAAAATTTGAGCAATAAATCTACACAATCGCCATAATTTATGTGGAGGTAGAATTAAACAAAGGATTGTCGGATCATATTTTGTTGACACACAACAAGAAATGCTCGACACAGTTCCTAGATTTTTGGAACACAACATTTAGATGTCGAATAAGCCAACAAATGGGAAATCCACAAAATTCATTCCCTGATGTCAAGAAAGTGCCTCAAAGGAAGAAGAAAATAAGAAAGTAACCGAAGGGATGGAAATTTCCACAGAATTTTCCTGATGAAGAAGAGGATTATGAAGAAGTGGATCCTCCTACCAATGAAGAAGACCAAAATACACAAGAAAATGTAGAAAATGGGAGCCTTAATCATCAAGTTTCAGGAATTCGACCAAACACATCGAGGTAGGAGATGGGATTCACTGTAGAAATGGAGACAAGGGACTCAAATTTTCATCATGTATCTGAAAGTTTGGATTCAGATAAGGTGTAGTTCCCACTCTAGTTTCTTGACTCTAATATGACATTATCTTACATACTTTAGTCTATGAGTAACTCAGGCTGAGGATCCAGAAACGTGACTCTATTATCAGCGAATGTGATGGCTATGTATGTTCTCTATTAATATTATGATTACGATATAATTAATCGTTATGTGTACTCTCTATGAATATCATGATGGTGATAGTAGTAAAGGATATACATGTTTCTATTGATGTTATAATGATGATAGCTTTGATCTATATGTATGGTTCCATTAAAGTTATGATGATGCTAGTCTTGATGGAGGTATCCCCTGTGTTAACTACTTAAATTACTCACATCTAAAACCAGATAGCAACCCTTAACTTCTTGCATGCTTTTCTGCCAATTGGATAGTATTGCAATGCTCCACTTTATCCATGATTTTTTACGAGTTAGTTAATATTGCTTTTCTGAATGTGTCAATTGGTTGGTTATAGATACTCATGGGTTTTTTTTTTTACTATAATTTTATTCTCATGCTTTCTCAATTTGTTTTGAATTTAATAATCTTTTGATTTTCTAAATGTGTCAATTGGTCCGTTATAGATTCTCATGTTTTTTTAAATTTGTTTTTTACTTTGATGATTTTTATTCTCATGTTTTCTCAATTTGTTTTGATTTAATGATATTTAATTTTTGCTTTAAAAAAAACCATATGATTTATACTAATTTACTATCAATAATTTATTCATATTTGTTTTTAAATTTAATTATATAATTTTTATTTTTTGTTTAATTGTACTAAGTTACAATTAAATTTTATTTTTATGTATATAATTATTTTTATTAACATTTCTTTAGAACCAAATATGATGTAATATCTATTAACTCTAATTTGTTTCATTATTTTTAAATTACATTGCATTTTCTCATTTTATTTAGTGTTTTTTTTTTCAATATTTAGTACATTACTATATATTACAAATTTTATTAGATATTATTATTTATTTATTTATTAAAAATGAACACATATAAAATTATGTATATGTTTATGTTTTGCTCAAAATCATATATTATTAAGTACATCTACATGTAACATGGAAAATTTAGTTTAAAATATATAGTGAGCTCCTAATATAGTAATGTTTGAGTGTACATTTTTGTTTTATTTTTTTAACTTATAATGTTTTAAAATTGTGAAATATACTTAACATCATGAAAATGCGTGTGTGTGTGTGTATATATATAAAATCTGGATTTTGATGTTTATATTTTTCTCAAAAACATATGATATTAAGTTTGTCTACATGTAACATGGAAGATTTAGTTTATAAAATATGGTGGGCTCCTAATATAGCAATGTATGAGTATACCTTTCTATTTTATTTTTTTCACTTATAATGTTTAAAAATTGAGAAATATTAACACCATGAAAATGCAAATGTTTGACATATTTATGCGACGTTTAGATGCATTTATATTTTTTATTCTTTTATGCAATATCTAATTTTCTTTTGCAAAATTAAAGTTATTTTTTTTGGTAATATATGCATTGTTTTTGTTTACATGAATTTATAATAAAAACTCATAACTAATTAGTTATAAATGTGTCTGAGTATTTTTTTTAATATATACTTCTTTGCTTATATAATTTTAGGGTACCCACTATTGTACTGCGATTGTCATCTATGACAAAGATTTATATATTTTATTTATAATATATCATGGTATTTTAAATTTTTTCTTTTAAGAGTTTGAAATTTATAATTAAAAAGGTGTAATAATCTAGTATTAAGATGTGACGTGTTTATGTCTATATATATATATATATATATGTGTGTGTGTGTGTGTGTGTGTAATTTTGTGCCCATGATAATGTAACTAAGGATTATATTGATGACTGTTTCATAGAGATGTTACTAAACAATTTTTTATAATGTCACTATTACCAGGATAGAACAGGTGGGTTAGTTTTGAATTTATCTTACTAAAAATCTTCCATGTGTAGCTAAATTGATGCATTTGATAGATTTATATTTATTTACTTGCCATCCATTGAAATTGAAATTACTCTTGTGAGGTCAAGATGAAATCATAGTAGATTGGTCTAAATTCTGCTTTTTTTATGTTGTGAAATATTTATAGGTCAATTTAGCCATTATATTTAGATGGGCTTGATATCCACAATTTTGTATTAGTTATAATTGAAAGGAGGGAATAATCCATTTTATTGGGGTGGGCTTAGTATCCGCACTTTTGTAGTGGTTAACATTCAAGGGAGGGAAGTTCTGTGATGGGTCAATTTATGCCTCATGTCAAGAAAAGCATCAAGATAGATTTAGAAATATTTGTCTCTATGTAACCACATTGTAACATATGAGCCTTAAATCTACATTGATATGCAATTGTATTCAACTATCCTAATGATGCTTGTATAGGAAACTAAACACAAATGGGTTAAAATATCCAAATTATTTGGATGTGGGGAGTTTACTACTAAAAATCACCAAAGGAAAGATAAAAACACATAAAGAAGCATTTTCTTAAAATAAAGAGAATTGTTCTAGCTACATTGCATGGACCAATCTACAATTTTACAAAATCAGGTCTAAATTTATAGCCTTTTTAGTTACAATACCATGGTTAATTACCTTTAGAAGGTACCATCGGTAATTACCATGAGCAGATACCATGGGTGGAAGTGATTTTCCATTTAGATTATTCCTCCATCCTTAGGAAGAAATGGTCCCCATTGTGTAACTTCCCTCATGAGAATATTTTGTTGAACATGAGCCAATGAAGAGAAGGGCTTTATGCAGTTGAACCATAACAACAAGTTTGTGGATGACCCATAATCATGATGAAAGAAGACCTAAAGATAGAGATACATTGTAATGATTATGAGACAATTATGATACTGGCAATGTGTGGCCTAGGAAATGTACTTCGATGGAAAGGTTTTCATGTTGTTCACCCATAACCGTGGGTTTGTGAATGACCTATAGAAATGATGGATGGATATTTGACGATAGAAATACCGTATAATGCTTGTGATCCAACTCTGATGTTGACAATATACAACCAAGCAAATGGAATTTAGTGACAAGGTTTTTGTGTGGTTGACCCCTAACTATGATGATATAGTTCACTTGCTAGTCTTCCTCGTAGAAATCTATATGTGCAAAGGCTTCCCCCGAGTTCTGAAGTTTCAAATTTGTGATTCCCATTGTTGTGATTTGATAGTCCAACCATGGCACTACCTTGGCATTAGAAGGGATATGTGTTGGAAATAATACTGAGAGTGGGGGGGGGTGGTGAATCATTATTCTCAAATCAATAAAACGTTTTCATTTCCATACTTAGATACATATACGCTACTTCAATTAAGGTAACCCGTGTGTATACGCAACTGTGTCTTATGATTCAATTAATCCATTAGACGTTGGTATTTAGTTAGTGCATCAGAACTTCTTTAACCATATGTATAGTAAGCAGGTGCAGTAAAATAGAACAGATCATCACACACAAGAAGCACACATGAACACCATGATATAAGGTGGAAACCCAACGTGGGTGAAATCCACCTGCTGCAAGTTGTCTCTATCTTCTTTTAATAAGAAACTTCTTTTAAAATAGTTCTGTACTTGTGCAGTCTTATACCAGTACGCAAGCTTCTACCTCTAGAAGGCTACAACCTTCTCTCGTTCTCTAGATTCTCCTGGAAGGGAGCTACAACCCCCTTAGCTCTTGTATTAGCCGATCCACTTACTAGTAAGTAGGTGCTGGCCTACTGAAATGCTCCAAACTTTAATCGTTCTCCAGCTGCTACTGGAAGGGAGCTAACACCCCCTTTGCTCTTGTACTAGTTGATGTACTAGTACGTAGGCGCTGACCTACAATCTCTTTTCATCCTCTAGGGACCACATTTCATACATTTTCAGACTGGATTCTCCTCAAGGAGAACACTAAAATCTGAAGGCCATGTTTCATCCAATTTTCATATTGGACCCATTAATATCTTTGAAGCCAAAAATAATCAATAGTAGCATCATCAATTTCTAAATCACTGAAACACTAAAACCCTATCAACAACACAGTCACCAGAACACAGAGCATACAATAGAACTCTGTAACAACAATCATACCCAACTGCAACTTCAAACATCATACTTCATTATCTATACGCTACTACGATGAATCAAACCCATGTATATACGCGCTTTCTCCAAATCCAACCTGCGTAGATATCTATACATATTCAATCATGACTTTGCGGCTGTTTCAGACGTCAGTCATACCCAGATCATAACATGCGTACAATAAAACATGCATCAATAATTCAGATCTAGTCTATTCATAATCAAACCATATAAAGATGATTCATTCTAAACCATTTGATCCCGATCTATCCTTAGATCTTGTTCTCCATCAACTGGTGAGATTCCTCCTTAGCTCAGATCAAGCAATGCATCATGAACCCATTGTCTACATACTGGATCTCACACTTCATCAGATATTCAAGACTTTCTCTATCTCCTTGCATAATGATCTTCTTTTCCTTTTATAGTCTTAGGCCTTTCACAATACCACGGTCCAAAATAATAAAAAATCAATACCATGGACCCAATACTAGGGATCATCACTCTTGATGAGATACCATGGTCCAAAACCATAGGTTGAAGTACCAAGGACTAAATACCACAGACCAAAAATAAGTTCTCCCACATGTACGTCCCTTTCCGTGCATGAATGTGCATGCATACGCATAAGCGACTCGGTAATGTCTAACATGCGTGTATATGCGGCTTTGTTTGGACCAACGTGCATATACGCTATTTTCATTCATAGAACTTGCATGTATACGCAACTTCTCTTCACTAAAACTGCATACAGATCTATAAAGGATAATTCACTCTTTCAAACCTTCTTGTAGTCTGATGATAAATTCCTTGCTACTGACCTGCTGCACTATGATCTTTCATCTGTGTGATTTGCCATCAAGGACAACACTTGTCTCATAATTCCAACAATCTCCCCCCTTGGACTTGATGGAAAAGCTAACTTGTCATACTAAGAACCGTCATCTAATTCCTCTGAGTTGTCCAGCATCCCATGCATTCAGTCACAACTGATATCTCTTCTGTAGATTCATCTAGTTATAAATAAGTGAGATGTTCTTCTACGAGTGGGTTTTCATGAAGTACAACACATGCATCATAATGCCAACAATCTCTCCCTTTGGACTTGATGGCAACAACACCAAATCACTCTCCCCCTTTGACATCAAGGGCAAAGGGCAGACCAAGATAATTTCTTTCCTTGATAATCATTCTGCTGACCATACTCCCCCTGAGTACCTGTAGATAGCAAGAAGCTAACGTAGAGTTAATTGGGGTGCAAAAAAATTAACTCAAAGTATCACTCAGAATAGCCTTTTGTTGTAACATTTTCCAATATCTTCACCAACCTTTTAGTAGTTGGATCCGTTGTTGGCCTAAGGATTCGAGGCTCGCAAGGTGTTGAGAAAGCTTAAAGCGACATGCTTGTAAGTAATGAATGCCACATATTTTTATTTTGTCTTCGAGCTTAGAATAGTGATTCGAGAGGAAGAAATAAAAGAGTTTATAATTGCAGTGTTTAATAAGGAGGACAAGGGAGGCATACTTTAAGACTGGACTTCGATTCGAATATCATTATCCCACCCATTCATCAAGGCACATCTATCTACTGATCGCAAGGCAACATTAGCAAGCCTCGAGTGCACCAATCTTGGCCCACAAACATAACTGGAACATATAGTCCAATAGTCAAAACTGTGCCCATCTAGGTAGCGAGGAAGAGACATAGTAAAAGAGGATCCTATTTACGATAAGAAATGAAAAAATAAATGGGAATTTCTTGCTATACTCTCCAGGTGAAAGGTGGATAGTATTCTTACTATACTCTTCATGGGATAGGTGGACCATATTCTACTAGAAGATTAGTTTATGATACAAGTGCTGAAGACACCAAACATCTAACTTTTCTAAAACATAGTAGAAGAGGATCCTATTTATGATAAGAAATGAAAAA
>APFE031162290.1:28514-45202 GCA_000404065.3 Pinus taeda | reverse complement strand
TTAGAGACGAGGAAGAAAGAGAAAAATCGCCAGAGGACCCAGGGTTTGTAAGAGATGTTGATGAGGATATTCCGGCCTCCTCCCGAGCCAATAAGATACCTGTGAGAACTGTAAGAACCCGACAGATGAGGAAAGAAGAAGCGAAAAGAGCAGAAAAAGACAAGGTGTTCACCACCTACTCAAGAAGGTCGAGGAGGGCAGCAAAAGTTCAGCTGCAAGAAGAGTCTAATGTGCCTGAACAAATGGACATTCAAAGCAGTGGTTATTCACCACCAGCACTAGAAGCCGATGTGCATGTCGAGAGCCACTCACCCCTGGGATTTGATGCAGAAGTCGAGAGCCATAATAAGCCAACATGTGAGAAAGGGTTTCCACCTCCTCCTGGTAAGAAACAGAGGAAATTAGAGCGGCAAATTGAAAAACTCAAAGAGGAGCTCATGGAAGCCAACATGTTAGAAAGGGTCATTAAAAAGGAAAATCAAATGCTCCGTACCCAGACAAAGGAAATTCAAATGAAACATGACAAGTTGAAAGAGCGGGTTAGTGAGCTGGAAACAGAGCAGACCGACATCTGCAAGTGGGCCACCAAGTGGTACAGCCAGAAGAAAACCCTAAAAGAAAAGTACCGAAAGCTGAAACAGGAGCTCCACGACCAAGAAGATGTCCAGGTAAAGAAGAAGAACGTTGACACACTACTCAAGGCGGCAGAGGTACAGACAGGAACTGAGTTCAAAGGCAGCACATCAGGGTTGGCATGAGGACATGCCAAGTCATTAAGTCGGGGAGAGATGTTGGTACCATTCTAAGCCCTTTTTCCCATTCCAAAACATGACCATTTCCTACCTTTTTCTCATCATCCATTCCTCAAATGCCTTGGAATTTAATTAATTTAATAGTTTATAGTTGTTGACATGCATATTAATTGATTTAGGGGTTTTTGTGTTGACAAATTAGGATTTTAGGCCTAAATCACTACAGGAAGTCTTAACAACCTGTAAATGGTTTATTAAGTGACATGTGGCATGGCAGCTAGGTAGGAGCGGAAGGCATGGACGAAAAGAGGAATGTCCAAACATGGACAAGCACCTATCCCGCATTAGAAACATTCCTCCTATCTGCACGGTCAACGCTTAGTCAACCCTAGCATGTCGGCACAAAAGGCAGCAACAGCATTCAGTTTTTGTCCATTCGCTTTTAAGTTGTTTCCTATTTTGATTTTTGATTTTATGCATAAGACAATTAGGAATATATCCGTGTTTTGATTTACCAAACGCAGCAACAGCTGCTATGGATAAGCATCCATTTTTCAAGGGATGTAATTATGTAATTAAAAGACAAGGCCGAGACCTGGGATCGGTTACATACATACAAACATTTACTATTGTTTATTGTTACAATTACGTTTGGAACAGAACATCTGGTTTTTCGATCTAATACATTGCATACTTGTTTAATATCGTGATCGTGGTGTAATCATCGGTGTGCCAAAGACGTGGACGGGCCCTGCGTATGTGGTAGACCGATCATACATTTCGTTTGTGTTTACATTTTGCTTATGCTTATACTCTGTTTATATTTGCATTACATTCATAGTGTAGTTTTGATTTAATTTACAGTCAATTCAATTGAATGAAACGCATGCGAATTATATATGTTTGGAGATTTGATTGCAGTGATGAATGCATTAACTCGATGTCTGTACATGTGTTGAATAACCCTCTCTTGGATTATGAAATGTATCCCGTAAAGGATTTAATCTCAGAGTTGTATATAAAGCACTGATATGGATAATGGTTATGAATTTGCTTTTACATGCCTTCTTTAAGCATTCTTGATTGCTGAATGATATTGAACAAGGGTTGCATGTTGATGTCTCTGTAAGGGGACCGAACCTTTCAAGATAGCCATAAACAGCATGATAGGAATTGCATTTAGTTGTTAATAGCACATGATTTAATGCTTAGTTAGTTTAACAATAGACTTAATCTCAGCATTAGGAGTCATAGATTTAGAGTAGATCCTTTATGCTTATATACTTTAGGCACACGCCTCTAAGTAAACGCACCCTGGGTTGACAATTAATTTAGACCGATCTAGCCCCCTAGATAGGACACTACAGGCTCCTATCCCAAATGGTGTGAGGTTTAGTTGGGATTGCATATTGGGGAGACCCCCTTGAATATTGGCAAGTCCAACACTGTTGACATTTCTGGCACTAGAAGGAGGGCAACTAGATTTTTATGGTTGATAACCCCACCCACCCACATCATACTTCCTCTAGACAAGGCTAAAACATTCCTAGTAATTCTCCGACTCATATTCTTGAAGCAAGCGGATCTTCTCAGTCTAATCTTGAACAAAGTCGCGAGATATCTTAGGAGGACATCCAGGCAATTTGACCCATAACACATAAGTTCACAAAGGTTATCATCTTGATTCCTAGAGCACATAATCTTCCTTATTTTCCGAAGGAGAAAGTAACAACTACCACTAGGATAGTGGTTTCTACAATAAAATATTTCGGTTTCGTTACTCTTGAAGAGTCGATAGAATCTGTTGAAAATATTGAAAACCCATAGAAACCTCCATCTTTTAACGAGGGTGGCAGGGACAACGTTGTGCTTTAAGATGAAACTTTCCACAGGTTAGGCAGAGACGAAGAAGAGGAAGAAGATCCCTCAGAGGAGGAGGATACAAATGAATACATGGAAGACTAAGGTCTGGATTGGATGACTCAAGGTCCACTTTCCCTTCCAGGTATTTTCCATAAGATGCCAAGACACCTAGAAAAGTTGTTAAAGAAATATGAAGATCATCATAATGTGCCTCGAGCATCTATAGATCTGCCAAACTAAGGTATGGATTGGATGACTCAGGGTCCACTTTCCCTCTCGAGTATTTTACATAATATGCCAAGACACCCAGAAAAGTTGTCAATGAAATATGACCCTGACAAGGTGCTCAAAGCGAAAGGCCATTTGGATAATTTCTACCTACACCTACGGATGCTCGAGGCACATTATGATGATGTTGCATGTAGACTCTTTCCTTGTACCTTAGATAGTAAAGAAACTACTTGGTACCATATTCTTCCTGCAAATTCAATTCAGAATCGGAGGGGGTTTAAAATGTTGTTCCTTGAAAAGTTCGTTCATGACAAAATCCCAACTATGTTATTAAAAGATTTAAGAAATCTGGGGATGGGGGAAAAAGAAAAGGTGAAGGACTTTAATCAGAGGTTCAATTAGATATTGAACCAACTCCCTCCAAATATGGCACCTCATGCCTCCATCACAATTGATTACTATACTTTTGCCTTATCAGGTAAATATTTCACAATTTGTAAAGAGAACAACAAAAGAAATTTTGGCTCAGAATTTCGAAGAAGCCATTATTGTTGAGAAGGACTTGCATGCAATTAGAGTCATCATTGATGATGAGTCATCCAAAGACTCCAAGTATATAGGCAAAAGGTCTCAAGCCTCTTCAAACAAGACCAAAGATAAAGAAGTTATTGATCTAGAAAGCTTGACCCACACTATCAAGAATATGTCCAATGAATTGGCAGAACTCAAGTAAAGGACAAGCGAGACCATTGTCAGTATCAAGCCCCTAAATTTAACTTCTTGAAGAAGTTTAATAATAGTAGCAACAACAATAGTCAACCCACTAAGTCTGCAAAAATCTTGAATGTCATGTTGAATGTCGAGAGTATGAGCATGAACCAATATTGTTCTTTTCACCAAAATATCATTCAAAAAAGACATGCCCACAATGGAATCATAGTATGAATGCTATGGTTGCGCATATTATTGACTCAGTGCTTGCAGATGATCAAACTAAACAAACAAAAGAAAAGGAAGAATATGAGGCTACTGAAGAGACTACAAGCGTCATAGATGCAATTAATACTTTCAGTTATGTGTTCAATACTGAGAAGAAAAACACTGAAGAACCACTACCAAATGAGGCTCTGACTTGGAAGAAAAGCCACCGATATAAATTAAGAAGTCAAGGGCCTATTCTTGAACAAGAGTTGACGAGGCAAAAGTTGAAAGAACACCTGTTAAGAAAACTAACTCCACCCGTTATCCAAGCTTTGAACAAGTCTAGAGATGCTACCACAAGAAAGAAAACTTTCTCCAACACTAAAAGCAAGACCATCTCTATGAAAATGCCATACAAAGTCACTCCTCCTGACACTTTAGCAATATTCATTGCACTTGACTACAACATAGTCGAGGATATGAAGAAAGCATGAGAAAATGTTTTGATCTTTGACCTCATAAGAATAGAAAGCCAAGCAGAAATTGCTTGTTCGAGCCCTTGATCAGGCCTCACCAGGTAATAATGCTTCTTCTTCCTATTATCACTCAATATTTTTCCCTAGAAGTTATCAGAAGAAGGAAAAGACCTAGGTAAATACAAACCAATCTTTTAAGTATAGGCTCTAGCCAACCTATGACTCAGAGAGGGCTCTCTCTATATAATTTAGCTTTGTTTGTTGAGATTTTAAGCTAGTTCTTAAAGTTTAAGGGGTTTGGATTTGTATTGGAAGTTGGATGGTGGAATCCTTACATAGGCGGATAGAATGATGTGTTTGGCTATTGGGCTATGGATTCAAAGAAGGGCAGTAGAACTAGGATTAAATCATTAAAGGGAGTGTTCAATGGGCAAGCTAGTAGAGTGAAACGCGGGATTTTAGATCGAATGGGTGAAATGATCATTAACCAGGGTGAGAGAGCACTTAAGAATCCTCAAACCAGGATTAAAAGGAGGAACATAGGATGATCATGAGTAAAGGGCAATTAAGAATCCTTTACTATAGACCAGAGGGAAACTACCTGAACTAAGGAGCAATAGAGAATTCCTTAACTTAGATAATTTTAGCAGAAAACATACAAAATGCCTAATAGTCAAAACAGAGTGCAGTGAAGCAAGTTCTGAGATATCATTCCATATTAAAGCATTTAGATTTCAAATACATTTAAGATTGTGGAAAAACTTTTAAAGGAAAGGGACAACACAAAAGAAGATACTTGTTTGTATTTCACACTATACATGAATCCAGTGAAATGTCTTTGCTTTATTCAATAATCCAGCTTGCTGGTCCAACAATGATAAAATAGCTAAAACTATAGAAATATATAAGAATCCACCCTACATAATTCAAATTGTGAAGTATTTATACAAAAATTATTACAAAATATCTCACAACAACTTGAGATTTAATCTAGGAAATACAAATATCTTCTTGCAAGAAGATAGAGACAGCTAATGAACTGTTTCATGCTGTCCCTTTTATTATGGTTATGCTGGCATTTCTTGTTGAAGTGTAGCCCTTTATTCTAGCTTGCGGTTATGGACTTTCCCGCTGGTGTCTTCTTTACTTTCATCTTTCAATTGATACTCTTTGACCCTACTGCCCTGTTTTCACCTGTTTTACCTGGCTACCTTCATTTTTTACTGTGTAATAAATTTCTGCTGTAAATTTATCACAGTAAATCTGTCATTTTCTCCCACCATTCTGCGTCTGGTAATTTCACATTCACCATTCTCCTGTAGATTTCATTAGCCTTAGTATACTTTGCAAAATTTGGCTTGGTGAGGAACAAATGTTTTACCTCATGCTCAAGGAAAAACAAGTTTTCAAAGGTGTCATATAACACTTTACCTCTTGGCAGGGATTTAATGGATGAAGAACTGGCTTATTCCTTAGCCAATTTTCTAAGTCTATCACCATAGTCCAACTATGTCATGAGCTTGTCGTTGATAACCATAGGACGAGGGAGACCTTTTTCCCTGAAAATTTGGAATTTAGCCATGAACCTATCAATGGCTACCTGCATATTGTGACGTTTTTCTTCCAAATTAAGCATAAGGTTCCTTTTGGAAAGGACCTTCCTTATTTCTAAAATGGTAGCAATCCTATCTTCTATATTTAGCTCTTGGAGCTCATATCTGTTCTTGCTGTTGAGGAAGTGGATGAGTCTATTTGCATCCACTGGCTTATTTCCCAACTCTTCCTTCACTTTCTGGATAGCTTCTGTAGTTATCTTTACCAACTATGTTTGTTCGAAAATTACTTGGATTACTGGCCAAATATCATTGACAGAGTCAATGATATTGGCCCATAGCATTTCTTTGGTTTGTCCAAGTGGTTTGTCCAGTGTTAAATCCTTCTCTAGGATTTTGATTCTCTCATCCATTCTCTGGGCCTTTTGTGTTTCTTTTTTTTTGCTTCAGTTGGGCAAGTTTACAACGTGTTTCCAAACTTGCAACCTTTTCTCTCAACTTGTTCATTTCAGTAGCCTGGATGGACATCTCTTCCATGGCTTTGACAAGTTCTGCTGCTGATGTAGACTATGTTGTTGCTGGCAAGGCTGTTGCAAGTGGAGCTGTAGGTGCCAAAGATGCTGCTAGTGTGGATGGAACTATTGTGGAGACTGTGAGGATAACATTTGCTGAAGAGATGGCCACATCTGCCTGTTTTAATTGGATCAAATCATCTAATTCATTTTCAGTCTCTTTAAGTTGGTCATTCAATTTCAAGACTAAGTCCATTAGTTCTTCATGCCCCTGCTAGGCTTCTAGGACTTCCAGTGTTTATGGATGTTGTAGCTGAGGTATTTTTAGTTGTTTCTTCAATGCAGCTATGTCATCGTTCTTCTTTTTTATAAGTTGTTATGTAGCTTTTATATCCTTGGGATCGTGTCCCAATTCAATTACTAAGTCCTCTAAGGACTTGATCCTTGTGTCCTTGGCCTGTGAGGAGGCCTTCTCCAACTAGAATTGCACTAAGATGTTGTTCAGGGAGTTCTGTAGCTGATGGGTAGCTATGGCTTTACTTGTCAGGGTGGAGTATATCATCTCTCCAGCCTATTTGTGTAGCTCAATCTGGTATATGGGATGAATATCCCTTGCCAACACTTCGAAATCTACCCTTTTGAAATCTGATACTATCTTTGGCTGCTGGGCTGTAGGCTTCACAAAGGTCATCTGCAGTTTCCCCTCTTTAATGTCAAAGGCTGACATTAGCCTTGTTTGATTGGTAGGAGTTAGCTTTAGATATTGTGCATATGTTTGGGCCTTAAGCCTCTCATTTCTAGCCTTGATTTCTTTATACCTTTCCTTGATATCTTTGTCTTTGTCAACTGGCATTCTGAAAGAAGACACTTCAACACTGAGTTCCCTTTCCAACATCTGAGTTTGTGATGTGGAAGGCTCTTACATGCCTCTAGATGGAGTGGCAAGCCTACTTTTTGCTCCTGTATTAGTGACCTCATCTAAGTCTTCAGTATACTCTTGCTTAGAGGCTGGATTTAGCCTTTTCCTCTTGTTTGATTCTTGCTGCAAATCAGAGGTGGACATTCCTGAAGTGGAAGGCCCTTCTTCATTTCTTTTTGGGATCTTCTCCTCATTTTGAGGAGTCTGCATGACTAGAGGGGTGCTCATAGTAGCCTCTAGTCTTTCTGGTACCCACAGGAAAGAGCTGTCATCAAGCTGCTTTTCTAAATCAATAGGAGCATTCTCAACATCTACTCTGGCATTGTCGTGCTCTATTAGGGTACCCTCCACCCATTTTGTCTTATTTGCATAAGCTTCTATCTTAGGTATGGGATGGTGAATGAAAGGTCCTAGCTTGACCTTTTGTCTCTTCTTTGTGATGAATTCCAAAGGATCATACCTCCAGACAAAACTTCTTTGGAACTTCATATTTTGTAATATCAAGTCTGCCTCTTGGCCAGCCTCTCTAGAGTTGCATATGAAGGGGCCTAGTTGATCTTTTATTTTGAAATTGGCCTTCTTCTTGGCATTGATGAAGTTTATTTCATCTGCATTGATAATTTTCCTATACTATTCTAATGCAAACAACCTCATTGGGAGGTATCTTGGTAGCTTGTATGGTGCCAGCATGCAACCATAAATCCTGATTTCTGTATGATTCTAGTAAAGGTACCAGTCACCAACTTTGGTTTGCTTAGACAATTGAAGGACTATTTTTATTTCTGGACTGATTTTAGGAGGAGGGTTTCCAGTCAATATTGTCATGACCGGATGTACAAATAAATCAATGAAATCAGAGTAAGAGTATGGAGACTGGTATTGATGGATCAATGGGGTCCAAAAAATGACTGACTCGGGCTGACCCTTGGTGTCCAGCTTTTGAAAGGTGAATGGGAACTTCTCTGGTTGATAATATAAGAACATATGGTATAAAACTGAGGAGTACATAAAAACCTTTTCATTGTTCATTCTAAGGAATTTCTCATGCATCCTATCAACTATATATTGGGCATAGTCATAAATGACAACAGCAGGTTGCCCTGGAGTTTGATAGACATGAAGGTAAGGATTATTTCATTAATGTACTCGTTGGTGGAGTAACCCAAAATAATAGATATCATGGCCACAATATTCTGGCCCCATGGAGATAAAATGACTGATACATATGGAGGGGAGTCCTTAGGGATGTGTTTCTCTTCTCTGCTGAAGGTTGGAATAGTTGGGCCAACTTTGCAGAGCTAAGTTTGTGATATAAGTCCAACAAGTCTCCAATTGAGAGTGGGGTTAGGCTTGGTCCTAGTTGGAGCTGCAACATTTCATTTATAGACTCAGTAGTGATGGTGAAAAGGACCTTCTGGTCATGAGACATGACAGTTCTCTAACTGGGGACGTAGCAAGCATCGCACATATGCACAATTTCAGGAAAGATGCGGACTTGGGGGGACTGGTACTTGGGAAAATTTGACTCCCAAAGGCCAATTTCATCAGCATGGTTTAGGAACTTGTCCCGACTTTGGCCATGTACTTTGAGTAGGGGTTCTAGGACAGTGGTATCCTTTTTTGGAAATCTTTATCCGCCAAAGGAAGGTGGTCCAGGTCTAAATGAGGTGTAGTGATGGGCCTTACATCCATTGCAATTGGGGCAGCCGTACTTAGTTCCTGTGGATTTGAGTGTGGGGGGGTGATTTAGAGTTTTTAGGGCAACAGAGGTTTTGCAGTGGTTTATGGCTCACAATGTTAAAATTTAAGTAAATTTGATCTTTTTACATAATTAACAATGTCAAAGAGGGTGAATTTACTTGGAATTTGACAATGGAGCTAGAATTCCACGGTTAAATACCTGGAATTGGGCAAAATTGACTGTAAATGGGGGTTGAAGGTGGCTATAGAGGTTCGTATGGTACTGGTACAGACTGATGAACGAGCTGGGTTGTTTGTAGTGTTTGTGGAGCAATGGCGGAGGTTTGTGAGAAATTAGTCCGTTTGCAGTGGTCACAATGACTTTCTGAGCTCTCAAAGGCAAAATGCGTGAAAAGAGGGGTAAACGGGCTTTTATAGGGAAAACGGTTAATTTTGGCAGGTTTCACTATTTGATGAACAGTGACAGTTTTCGGTTGGAAGGGGAAAGTGGTTTGGGAGGTCCATCGCACCGCTTTTGTGGTGCGGGCGGTATTCGGGAGGGGTCGCTCGATTCCATTCATCGCTTGAAATGTAGTGTTGGGGGCCAAGGGGAAAACTGCCTTATTGGGTGGGTAAAGGGTGGACGTCAGGCCGGCCCAATATGCTTGTGGGGCATTGGATGTGGAGGAGGGACGATCGACGGTGATCGGGAGATGGGAGTTGCGCGGGGGTGAATGATGTGATTTGATGGGGGGCCCGAGGACTTAATCATTGATGGTATGAGATTAATTTAGAGATTAATCTCATCGGGAACTTTATAACACATGATTAAGGAATGAGGGCGGGTTTTAAAATATTATGCGGGATAAGGGGTAGTAATATAGTTTATAGATAAACCAAGGGGTGGGGCTATTTTATATAAGGGGATTAAATATATACGGGGTAATGGGTTTTTCGGGAGTTTTATATATTTAATTGAAAAAGTTAATATAATGTGAAATGAGCGGAAGGGGCATTGTGCCTAGGTGTATGAAATGTTGTGTATTTTCCATATGCCTAGCACTTTAGGATAAATGTATTTGGTGGGTTTTTACATAAAACATGTTGATAAAGGGGTTTTTCTAGGCAAAAGAACTTAACCTTAGGAAAAGGGGTTTTGTGAGGGGGATGAATGAATTATGATGAAAGTTAACACCTTTCCTTCTTAAGTCATCAAGCCGAGGGTCTGGTCCCACCAGAAGTCAGAGAAATGCTCTGAGCCTTTTTGACTTAAAAATTATAGGTATTAATATTTTGCTTGTGGAAGGGGAGTTAGTGAGTGTCATGGGGGTTAAAATGAATGAGGGGATGTTAAGTAAACCAAATTGTGAACCATTGCCTTTGTTTTGTTTACCACTTATGCATATTTAAATGATGCATTTCGAACAATGACATAAGTACTTTTTGTATCAAATGACATGATATTTCTACAACCTTTCTACTACTTACACACTTACTCATCCTAACATTTTTTCTTCACTTTATTTTGGTGCATTTAGGCTAGCAAACCCTTATCAATGTTTTTCTTTTCTTTACAAAATAAACTATCTAATTCTAACCTTATATCCTCCAAGGGATCAGATTAAACTAATGAGCTCCTTTTATTCACTCTACCTATCTAATGATCTGCCAAGATTACACTGTTTGGTCAGATTTATTCACTACCTATAAACATAAAATTCAAAGCATGAAATAGCCAAGTTTAAACATTTTGACTATCATGGATTGTGGCATAAGTAACAAGCTGCACACAATCATTTATTATGCATAAAAAGTAAATAGTAGTAGCATTTTGACTTGCACACTTTCATGGCCTCTTTTTGTCTTTTGGGGTTCATATAATTCATTTTTTGAACCTATTTTCATTCTTTTTGTCCTTTGATTATTCTTTTAGGACATACCCTCTTTACATTTTTTAATTTTTTAATATGGAAAACATTTGCAGAAAGCAAAGGTATGTACAATATTACAAGGTTTAACCTTAGTCAATCAAAATTATGATTTCTATTGGGATAGGAACCTAACAGTGATGGCCACCTCTGATTTGCAGTAAGAATCAAACAAGAGGCAAAGGCTAAATCCAGCCTCTGAGCAAGAGTATACTAAAGACTCAGCTGAGGTCACTAATATAGGAGCAGAAAGAAGTAGGTCTGCCACTCCATTTGGAGGCATGCAAGAACCTTCCACATCACAAACTTAGATGTTGGAAAGGCAACTCAGTGTTGAAGTGTCTTCTTTTAGAATGCCAGTTGACAAAGACCAAGATATCAAGGAAAGGTATAAAGAAATCAAGGCTAGAAATGAGAGGTTTAAGTCCCAAACATATGCAATATCTGAAGCTGACTCCTACCAATCAAACAAGGCTAATGTTAGCCTTTGACATTAAAGAGGGGAAGCTACAGATGACCTTTGTGAAGCCTACAACCTAGCAACCAAAGACAGTATCAGATTTCAAAAGGGTAGATTTCGAAGTGTTGGCAAGGGGTATTCATCCCATAGACCAGATTGAGTTACACAAACAGGCTGGAGAGATGATATACTCCACCCTGACAGGTAAAGCCATAGCTTCCCATCAACTACAAAATTCCCTGAACAACATCTTATCATAATTCCAGTTGGAGAAGGCCTCCTCACAGACCAAGGACACAAGGATCAAGTCCTTAGAGGACTTAGTAATTGAATTGGAACACGATCCCAAGGATATAAAAGCTATAGAACAACTTATAAAAAAGAAGAACGATGACATAGTTGCATTGAAGAAACAACTAAAAATACCTTAGCTACAACATCCACAAACACTAGAAGTCCTAGAAGCCTAGCAGGGGAATGAAGAACTAATGGACTTGGTCTTGATATTGAATGACCAACTTAAAGAGACTGAAAAGGAATTGGATGCTTTGATCCAATTAAAATAGGCAGATGTGGCCACCTCTTCAACAAATATTATCCCCACAATGTCCATAGAAGTGCCATCCACACTAGCAGCATCTTTGGCACCTACAACTCCACTTGAAACAACCTTGCCAGCAACAACAAAGTCTACATCAGGAGCAGGTGCATTAGGAGAGAAAGCAGCAGAACTTGTCAAAGCCATGGAAGAGATGTCCATCTAGGCTACTGAAATGAACAAGTTGAGAGAAAAGGTTGCAAGTTTGGAAATAGACTGTAAACTTGCCCAACTGAAGCAATAAAAAGAAACACAAAAGACCCAGAGAATGGGTGAGAGAATCAAAATCTTAGAGAAGGATTTAACACTGGAGAAACCACTTGGACAAACCAAAGAAATGCTATGGGCCAATATTGTTGACTCTGTCAATGATATTTGGCCATCAATCTAAGTAATTTTTGAACAAACAGAGTTGTTAAAGATAACTATAGAAGCTATCCAGAAAGTGAAGGAAGAGTTGGGAAATAAGCCAGAGGATGCAAATAAACTCATCCGCTTCATCAACAATAAGAACATATATGAGCTTCAAGAGCTAAATATAGAAGATAGGACTGCTACCATTTTAGAAATAACTAAGGTCCTTTCCAAAAGGAGCCTTATGCTTAATTTGGAAGAAAAATGCCACAATATGCAGGTAGCCATTGATAGCTGCATGGTTAAATTCTAGATTGTGAGGGAAAAAGGTCTCCCTAGTCCTATGGTTATCAACGACAAGCTCATGACACAGTTGGACTATGGTGATAGACTTACAAAATTGGCTAAGGAACAAGCTAGTTCTTCATCCATAAAAGCCCTGCCAACAGGGAAAGTGTTATATGACACCTTTGAAAACTTGTTTTTCCTTGAGCATGAGGTAAAACATTTGTTCCTCACCAAGCCAAATTTTGCAAAGTATACTGAGGCTGATGAATCTACAAGAGAATGGTGAATGTGAAATTACCAGATGCAAAATGGTGGGAGAAAATGACAGATTTACTGTGATAAATTTACAAATAGAAATTTATTACACCATAAAAATGAAGGCAGCCAGGTAAAACAAGTGAAAACAAGGCAACAAGGTCAAAGAGTATCAGAGTTAAAGAGTATCAATTGAAAGATGAAAGTAAAAAAGACTCCAGCATGAAAGTCCACAACCGCAAGCCAGAATAAAGGGCTACACTTCAACAAGAAAGGCAAGCATAACCATAATAAAAGGGACACCATGAAACAGTTCATTAGTTGTCTCTATCTTCTTGCAAGAAGATATTTGTATTTCCTAGATTAAATCTCAAGTTGTTTTGAGATATTTTGTAGTAATTTTTGTATAAATACTTCACAATTCGAAGTATGTAGGGTGGATTCTTAGACATTTCTATAGTTTTCTTGATCAAAGACTGTAAGCTATTGTATCATTGTTGGACCAACAAGCTGGATTATTGAATAAAGCAAAGACATTTCATTGGATTCATGTGTAGTGTGAAATACAGACAAGTATCTTCTTTTGTGTTGTCACTTTCATTTAAAAGTTTTTCCACAATCTTAAATGTATTTGAAATCTAAATGCTTTAATATGGAATGATATCTCAGAACTTGCTTCACTGCACTCTGTTTTGACTATTAGGCATTTTGTATGTTTTCTGCTAAATTTATCTAAGTTAAGGAATTCTCGATTGCTCCTTAGTTCAGGTAGTTTCCCTCGGGTCTATAGTAAAGGATTCTTAACTACCCTTTACTCATGATCATCCTATGTTCCTCATTTTAATCCCGATTTGAGGATTCTTAAGTGCTCTCTCACCCTGGTTAAAGAACATTTCATCGATTCGACCTAAAAACCTGTGTTTCACTCTGCTAGCTTGTCCATTGAACACTCCCTTTAATGATTTAATCCTATTTCTACTGCCCTTCTTTGAATCCATAGCCCAATAGCCAGAGACATTATTCTATCCATCTGTGTAAGGATTCCTCCATCCAACTTCCAATACAAATCCAAACTCCTTAAACTTTAAGAACTAGCCTAAAATCTCAGCGAACAAAGCTAAATTATATAGAGAGAGCCCTCTCTGAGTCATAGGTTGGCTAGAGCCTATACTTAAAAGATTGGTTTGTAGTTGCCTCAGTCTTTTCCTTCTTCTCATAACTTCTAGGGAAAAATACTGAGTGATAACACTTCCCAGAGGGTATTTGGTAAGTCTTTTGGTCCCCCAGATTTGGTCATTAACGCTGCAACATTAGAAGCTATACTCTTTTTCCCTCCATTTCTATTGACTTTTGAAAATTTCAATTTCATACTTGTTTAGTGGATTCTTGTTCATCTATAAATGTAATGCCATTATTCGTTACAAAGAAAATAAATGCCAAATGGGACAGAACGGACGCACAAATTATTCAACTAGAGAAATCTTTGGTCCAAGTTATTCGTGAACTTAGAAATGTGTTAATCACATTATCTAAAGACGATCGAGTTCACCAATGTATAAATATCATAATTGTGGACATATTGAAAGCATATGGTTTACTCCTTAGTAGAGACTGGTCGAGAAAATTACAAGCGTATTTTGCAACCGACCAGTTAATTGGTGGCTTCCATATAGGGGCAAAAACAATTAAATCAGGGTGGAAACAAAACCTTACATGAAATACATGGTTACATCCTTCGAAGGGAAAAATGAGTGAGTCGCTTTTTCCTATCTAATTTTCGGTAATTGCTTTTTGGAAACTGACCTTGGGTGTTATCTCGCACAACCATTACCAATTCCACCAGATACACAACAGAAGCTCCTTCCTTGTTCTCTAGTTGGTACAAATGATTTATGTAATATAGATGTACATAACATTACTTGTAATAATAGTAGTAATTGTACAGGAAAAAGCTTTGTAGCTTGTAAATTTTGGACTCTTTACTTTGATGGTTCTAAGATGCAGGATGGTTTTGGAGCCGGTTGTGTCCTTACAAGCCCACAAAACAAGAAACATCTACTTTCATGTCGTCTAGAGTTCGAGTGCACTAATGACACTATAGAATACCAAGCACTCGTACTTGGATTGAAGAAAGGTATAGACTTGAAGTTAGAGTTTTGTAATGTAATAGGTGACCCAAAGGTAGTCACTTGTCAGGTACAATATACTATACACTGTGTTTCACCCCATATCAAAAACTACTAGCATGAGATACTACACTTTATGGTGAATGATGATGTATTTAAAGACGCTACCATAGAGGAGGATGAGAAGGAGTAGGCTCTGAAAGAAGCATATCAAGCACCAAAAGGAAACACCATGTCAAAAGGCGTAGTGTCCATGGAGAAATTATATGACTTGCGAAAATGGTTCAGAGGGCCAATAAACACAAAGACTCAAAGTTCAAAGCTCACACATGAACAAGTCAATTTGGGAATCCCACAAGATCCAAAGTATATCGATCTTGGTACCTGTTTTTCCCCGTAGGAGCAACAAGCATTTTTTGTCTATTCAAGTAGCATCGGGATGTGTTCGCTTGGACATAGGACGATTTAAAGACTTATGATACCCACATCATCGGACACGTGATTCCCATAAAATAAGGGGTGAAACTGTTCCAACAGAAGCTACGAAAAGTTCTTCGACACTGGAGTCCCTTATTCAGGTTGAGAAAGTTGTTGGATGCTCGGATCATTTTTAAAGTCAGACATTCCATGTGGCTTTACAACTTGGTCCTGGTTAATAAAAAGTTTGGAGAAATACGTCAATTTGTCAATTTTTGAAATCTTAAGCAAGATTCCAACAAAGATAACTATCCAGTGCCATCCATGGAGAAGATACTCCAGATAATGTCTGGGTCTGAAATGTTTTCGCTACTAGATGGATTTTCAGGTTATAATTAAGTGCTAGTAGTAGAACCTAATAGATTGAAAACTATATTCCAGATTAAATGGGGAACGTTTACTTTCAAAAGAATGTCACTTGGGCTAAACAATGTTGGTGCAAATTTTTAAAGAGTGATGGACATCACCTTTCGTGGCCTTATAGGTCAAAGCGTTGTTGTCTACTTAGATGATGTCAACGTATTTTCCAAGAAAAGGTCGGATCATGCACGTCATCTAAAGTAGATATCTTAGCAGTGTCCGAAGTATGGAATTTCTTTGAATCCTAAGAAGAGTGTATTTGGTGTGTCCGAAGGGATCCTACTAGGGCACATCACAACAAAGAGTGGTATCAAGATCGACCCCAAGAGTGTCAAGGCTATCACACAAATCTCGTTCCCAGTGGATAAGAATGCCATGTAGTCTTTCTTAGGGAAATCAATTTCCCCTGAAAATTCATCTCTAATTATGCACAAATATTTAATCCCATACATGAGATGGTTAAGAAAGATGCAGTATATAAGTGGGAAAAATGGGAGAAATATGCTTTTGCTCGGATTAAAAAAGATATTGTCGATGCACCCTAACTTTTCAGTCTAGATTACGATAAGGATTTCTTGCTCTCTACATTTGCTTCGGATTTATCGATTATTGCGGTATTAACTCAAAAGGACAATGAAGGAAATTAGAGACCTGTCTCTTTTATTAGTGCTAGTCTACATGGACCAGAATTAAATTACCCTGCCATTGATAAACAAGCATATGTAGTATATAAGTGTTAGGATATTCCGACACATAGGAAATAGTTAAGTTCAACTTGGTCTAGTATAGAGTTAGGTAAAGTGTGTTTCTTTACCGTTGTACATTTTGTAACTTACAATCCGACGGTCACGATATGTAGTGATCCGACGGTTCATTCTCTCCTCGGTATTACGACACTTGATCCGTGGCTTGACACCCGATTGGTCCATGAATTC
>APFE031162285.1:0-21135 GCA_000404065.3 Pinus taeda | reverse complement strand
CTTACATAATTACGCTAATAGGCGTTCTCTTTGTTGGCTTGGGGTGGGCAAACATTGTTCACCCCCGGCCAATGGGAAAGCTTAAATTTCGCCCTTCTAACCAATGGAAATTTTCCATTTGTCCAAATTCCTTTCAGCATGTTTTCTCCTATCTGCGTGTTTCTACAACTCTTTATGGCATCCTCCGCCCTGTTTTGAAACCTTCTACTCCTCTCTAGCAAGTTGTACCTATTAATTTTAGGTATGTTCTATGCTGAGAGCAAATTTACTTCAATTTTCCATATTAGCTCAATATCAATTCCAGATTAGCAATCACATTTAGCATGATAATAAAATGCAGATATAACATAAACATAAATCGCAAAAAACAAACCGAGACAAGAGGACACAAGATCTGGCGCCATCCAGGGACAAACCCCAATGTGGGGAAACCCTTGACCAATTCTTCTTATGTTCTTCAATAGTTCAGCAAAGATCTTCACTAAGAAGATAACACATGAGGTAGCTGATTTGAACTCAGGTGAAGGCATACTACTTCAATTGATTCTCCAAGGTGATTCCATCACCATGCTGCACCCATCACAGTGTTGCACCCATCATTGTGCTGCACCCATCACTGAGTTGTTCTGATCACTGTGTTGCTCCTATCACTAAGTTGCACCCATCACTGTGTTGCACTTCATTACACTGTGTTGCACTTCATTACACTATGTTGCACTCATCATACTACATACAATGATCATTGCATTGCACCCATCATGCTGCACTTCATCATCACTATGTAGCATTATGTTGCACCATTGTCATGCTGCACTATGTTGCACCATTCATCATCATTATGCTGCACCATTCATCATCATTATGTTGCACCCATCATGTTGCACTTCATCATCACTACGTTGCACCATTCATGTTGCATGATGTTGTACCATTCATGTTGCACTTTCATCAATACTGTCATGGAACAGCCTTACCTACTTGCTATGGTTTGCAGCCTAGAAAAGCAACTAGCTACCAAGTTCTTAACTGGCAGTGATACCCTCACACTTCTAATATAAATACAGTTGCCCCCAACTTACCTATGCCTTAAAACAGTTGTAATTAACATTGTCGCTGTTAGGCTTCCTTTGCAACGTTCATTGTATTTGTGACAGCGAATTAAGTCTTCTTCAGGCCTGAGATTAGGGCCTCTTCTGAGTAGCATATAGAAGGCTAAGTATATGCATCCTCCTTGACTGCGGCCACAATTTTTAGGGCACTCAAGGACAACATTAGGGTGACTGTGTATTCCCTATAATTAGGTCAGCTTATAGATCTCAATTCAGTGGATAGAGTCTCCATTATGATAGCGGACATTAGGAGTTGTTCAGACATCATATTAAGGCTCTCTTTTATTGCGTTTAGAGGGTCTCTTGTAACAACAAATTGTGACCAGTGGCTAGGGCATTTAGGCTTATCCTTAAGCTAAGTGTAAGCCTCTTTTATGAGGGCTTACACTTCACTGCCCTCCTTGACATCGTTGTGTGTGTAGCTAGGGCTTAGGACTTTAGGGCAGCGTTAAAAGCCTATCTTCATAATTGCGTTAGGCCTTCATATCCATGTCAGCGTTAGGAGCTAGGGCATCTTCTCTTAGGGCAGCGTATTCTCTTAGGAACTCCTCCTTCCAGTAAAAGCCAAACAAGTGGGGAGGAAGAGATCACAAGAGGTGTGAGTGTGTGTCTCAAATGACTTGCAAACCTCTTCTATTTATAGTAAAACGTTGAAGATAGATGGGGTAATTTGGTTGTTCGTTGACCTTGACGAATTGTCACATAACACAATTAAATTCATATCTCCATGAATACATGTCGGAATCGGATGATTTTTAGATCAATCCTACACCTCTCGACGAGAGTAATCTAGGAAAAATGTAAGCTGCCATGAATAAGTAGACCCACATGTAGTTTGGCCCTAGTTGCCAATTTTAACAGTACCCTTCTCCTTCCCGTTGGTCAGTCTATCACCATCCGCCATACCATACATTCGGCATTGAATTATTGCACTGGGCATAGGGTATTAGTTGCAGGTACCACAGAAAACAACGGTAAATGGATTGTAACCTAACTCTTATCCAAAGGATTCAATATCAGGGTTGGTGTCTGCAATGTGGACAGTGCCAAGAACAGGGTGCTGCTTAACTGAGTGAAGTAATGGGCAATGTTGAAGCTGCCATCTATGCAATGAGGTTACACTCTTTTTTGGATTTTCTAGCTCCTTTTTTATGCATGCCAGAGTTTACAGCTCTATCATGTTTGCAGCTTTTACCTAACAAAGCGTGGATGTGTAAGAATTGTAAAACATTGAAAGACCTAAGTTCCTCTTCTCCCCATTGATTACCTCTGTCTTCACTATTCCAGAGCTCTGACGCAGGCACCACGCATAAGGTTAAGATTTTTTTCGTCATAAGCCTTGGATTCCCAATTTCCCATTACTCTTTTTGAGAATTGCGATTGATAGGTTTAGCAATCTCAGTTTTTGGGCATCTAGGTACTCAACAAACTCTTGATTTACTGTGTGAAAAGGAAGTGGGTCTAATCAAGCACGTCTTCTGCAGGATAGAATTTGGGAGGGTTTTCATCGGATTTGGGCACCTACGATTGTTTGGCATGCTGGGGAAAATTGCCCTGTTCTTTTCTTTAAGGGCCCAAATACCTCTTTTATGATACATTTTTTATTGTTTGGCATGCTGGGAAAAACTGCCCCCGTTCTTTTCCTTGAGGGCCCAAATAACCCTTTTGTGATACATTTTTGATCTGGAAAAACGACCTACTCCCCTTATCAGTATCAGTTCTTTGTTTCTTGAAACCCTCTGCTTCCCATGGCAATCTCTCCTTCTGCTGCTGCAGCAATCTCTTCCTCTGATATTAGCTACAGAAGACGACTTACTATGAAATGCTATAATTTTACTACTAGTGTTCGGGATTTAAAAAAGGTTTGGTGCACCTAGTTTGGTAATAAAAACATGTGTAGAAAGTAGTGCTTTTTCTTTATACACCAAGTTTGGTCCCTTGGATCCTAATATAACATGCATTGAGTTTCAAACAACCTTTCCTCCAAAGAAAAAGGAAGACCAAAGAGTCCTAGATGTTGAAGCCCTAAAGGCCTTAGAATTTGTTCCTGAGATGAAGCAGTGTTTGGCTGCGAGGTTTAGTTTGAGATTAGGAATGAGGCCACATGGTGTAAGTTTCCTAGGCAGTGTGAATATAATATACCTCACTGCTAAATTTTCAGCATACAGATAGGTAAATATACAAATAATGCAAATCTAAATTGTGTCATAGCTTTCCTTCCTGCTGTGAGTCAATTGCATTAAAAGATGCCTTGGTTTCAGCAAATAAATGACACCTTTTCAAGTGCATGTAGCACAAACAGCTGGCTATAGAATTTCCAAGCCTTTCTAGGGTAAAAGTGATGTTACGTTCCGAACTTAGAATACCTGTGTAAAGATAGAAACCCAAATCTAAAGCCCTATGGCCAACATACAAGTATAGACATGAATACTGTTATGTAGATGCAAACCAATTCTTTTAAGCATTTTGTAAAATAGTTTTCATTCAAACTCATAACAACTTCAGAGTTATAAATTTTGAGTCATAATTAAGAGAGGATTGTTATTTCCAGGCATTAAGAAAAATTCACAAATGTTTACTTTGCATCTATAGTCATCATCAAAAGAATAAACCAACTTTGTTGTGCATGTACAAGAAAATTCATTCAGAAAATTCATAAAAATTTAAGTCTCTTGTCCAGCCAATTAGGGCCAGTCTGTACTGGTTAGGTACCAGTCTAGTCAGCAGGCTGGTTCAATACCATGCCCAGTCCAATGGGGCAATTTGACTAGTTCTGATTCTAACAGGACCTACATATGAAAAAGCATTCAAACAATTGCATTGCTTTCTGGTGTTGAATAATAAGACCCTAGTGCCTGTTTCTACTCAGACAAACCACTAGAACACTTGCATGATAAAGATAGGGTAAACACCCAGGGGGTTCTATAAAAAATTCTCAAGACCTAAAGCTAAATTACTGGCACTTTTCATCGTCTGAGACTGAGAAAGGGAAGCAAAAACACAGACTGAAATTTCAAATTGTAAACAATGAAAAAACATGGAAAGTTTTACTTCTACTATCACTTCAGTGATCAATAAACAGCCTCCTCCAGTCTCTTAAGAAGACCCTCAAGTCTGTCCAAGACTTGTTAGTGATTGTCCTGCCATATCTCTCAACGTGGCTCTCAAAGGTAGAGAGTGCAATATTGATATGGAAATATGCATGGGTAATGAAATTTCTTGAAATAAAGATGCACATTTAGCACCCAGAAACATTGGAACCCACAATGGAAAGCTCACATATAGGGCAGATATTTCCTTGTATGACTGGAACAAAGCATGTTGTACAATATGGATAGGACACATCCTTCTGATTGACCATGGTATATAGGTGTAAAAGTTGTTGCACCACCAACAAAAGGACTTCTGAAGTCAAAATCATAATTCAATTTTTTGGCATCCTGCAGCTGCCTTTCGCATGCCTGCAGAACTTGTTGTACCTTTGTTGAATGGTTGCAGGGGTTCACTTTACAATAGTCATCAAGCAAAGTTAGCTGTTGTACTAAAGCTCCATCCCTTATAACAAACACCCATGGTATTCAGCAAAGCCAACCTCAAATGGAATTTTTGAAGGTTGTTATGACTAAAATAAACTGTAAGCTCTTTATGTTGAACAGTATCATCCTTAACTTCCTTTCTCTTGAACTGCATCTAAAGACCCAGAACACAACCGCAAGCTCACATATAGCACATAGATTTCACTTTATGATTGGAATAAAGTGTGGTGTACAATGTGGACAGGACACATACTTCTGACAACGGAATAGAGGTGTAAAAGTTGCTCCAAAAAAAACAAAAGGATTTCTAAAGTCATAATTCAGTGTTTTTAGCATCATGCAACTGCCTCCCACATGCCTGCAGAACTTGCTGGGCCTTCGTTGCATGGTTTGCAGTGAGCTCATTTGCCAGCAGTTATCAAGCCAAGTTAGTGGCCCTGTAGAGTTCCGTGCAGGGGGGGCGACAGCATGAACTTGCTACAGCAAGGCGGCTGAGGACTAAAGGAGTAGGCCAAGGCTTTGAAGTCTGCTACAGGAGGACTGAGGAAACAGACCATGGCCTACAGGATGTAGCTGAAGAACTGTAAGATGGGTAGATCGCTGATTGAGTGTACAGGGGGCATGCCAGGAGGGCTGCCAAGTCACTAGGAGCAGTCCAAAGTGTCCAAAGAGTTGGTTGTTGGAGCTGCTAAAGGAACAGCAGCTATTGCATGTTGGGACTTCAGTTTATAGTTTATACAGAGCTAACAGCTGTAAGTATTGTTTCGTATTTGGCATTTTGTGCAGGGATTGTAAAGGGCCATTATCCCTAGTGAATAGAAAAGAAATTATTACTGGTGTTTTATTTCCAACTGGAATGATGATATGGTGAAGACCTTGTTGTTGTAGTTAAATGTACTGAAAAACCAAGCTTTTATGTTTTGGAAAACTTGAATTTCCCTAGCAAACACCTATGGTGTTCAGCAAAGCCAACCTCAAATGGACTTTTTGAATGTTGCAATGAGTAGAATAGGCTGCAAGCTCTTGTTGTTCGACAGTATGATCCTTAACTTCCTCTTGACCCCCATTTGAAGACCCAGAACACATTCTTTAGCAATTCCAATCAATTTCTTCACCTTCTCAACCTCCTAAAAGAAATCTACATCAATAACTGGAATTGCGTGCAAGATTGTAGTATCATCCATATAACTTACAAAGAAATGAAATAATTTAACTTACAAAGAAATGAATAATTTGAGTTTCAAGTTCCCCAACGCATATCAGAGACCAACCGAGCAACTGTGAGAGCATAGATAACCAACCAACACCCCAAGGCAAGCTCCAGCAAACACTTGTAAAGGTGTATGACCTAAAAGCTCTTTTAGTTTCTTTTCACTGATGGGATGCCCTTTGAATAGGCCCTCTACAATTAAGTTCAATACCTGCAGTGATAGATTATTTAACAAGCGCCAAAAGTATAGCATCGATTCACATTAAAAGAACACTTGAAAAGACAAATTTCCAACTTTAAAATAAAATCCAAATAAACATCACATGCTAACTGCAGTTCTAAAACACAACCCTGATATAAAAAGTATATGCAATTATGTGAATAATTCATCAATCGTCCTTTCCACTGTGTAAAATATAAAGACCCTCACCAAGCCTTAACGCATTATATTGTCCCACAGTTGTTACAATGCACAACACATCAAACCTGGTATCCTGCAATACTTTACACATCATAAGGTGTTGGTTCTATGCAGCAAGCAGTACCCATTCTACTTAGACTACAAGTCCTACAAAAATGCACACCCATTTCAACCGACTGATTAATATCTTCGGGAACATCTTGAGCTGCTAAGGGATATATCGGGAATGCCATGTGCCAGCATTGCCTGTCAAGTTTTGGGGGAGTTGGGTAGCAAATAGGCATTTCATTGTGCAACTTATCTTACAACTAGGTTCAATAGAAAGTGCACTTTCCCCTTTTCAACTCATTAGGCAGAGAATAGTATCATGTAGCATTTTACACGTCATAAGGTGTTGACTCTATGCAACTTTTATTGCATGACTTATCTTACAACTAGTTTCAAGAATCAGTGCCCTCCCCACTTTTCAACTCATCATCAGACATGGTATTGTATTCTATGCAACAAGCAGCAACCGTTATACTTGACTATGAGTCCTACAACATGCTACACCAATTTCACCCAACTGATCTAATAGCTTCAGAAATGTCTCGAGATGTTAAGGGAAAGATAAGTAAAATCACTGGCAGCATTGCCTGTAAATTTTTTTTTTTGGGAGGGGCAGGGGGGGGAGTGTGGGGTGGAGGGGGTTGTTGACAAATAGGCATCTTGTCTTACAAATAGGTTCAGCAGTCAGTGCGCTCTCCCCTTTTCAACTCACTTTCTAACAAGTGTTGTTGTTGCTCTATCACTATTTCTGGAAAATGGTTCAACCTGCCGGACTATTGAACTATGACTTACAACATCTGTTAGACAAAGACATTAAAAACAAAATTCAACCATAATATCTGCAGCAATTGCTTCACAGTATTAAAATGAGTACCTTGCTAGGAGGTCAACTTTTGGTGATTTTACTATATCCACAAACTTCAGAACCCGTTAACTCATCGAAAGTACTCAAAATGCACTCACCAAAACAACCTCTAGCCTTCCCCATTCCACAAGTAATTGTTATCTGTAAAATAAATTAGTAAAAAATAACCATAGACAATAAATATATGAGATTCACATGATCATTAACAGGGTCTAACTCAGTAATTGTGGCTTTCGGATATAAGTTATATAGTTATAATTTAAATTATTCACCTTCTCAACCTCCTAAAAGAAATCTACATCAATAAGTTGGGTAGTAGTATCCAATTGAGGTTGGCTTACACGACGCATCATTGAATTCACCAAATCAAGGAGAGTTTGCAAATGGCATTGAATCAGCTTTGCGCAAACCTTCATTCGAGCATACGATCATCTCTTCACATTCACTCCATAATGAAAGCACTAAAGAAAAATGATGATGTCATTAAATATGGTGTTGATCCCAATGTATTCTATGGGAATCTTAGGAGGTGTTTGGGAATGTTCTTTCTGTTGTTGTTGATTTGCGCTAAAGGGCATGGAATTATCAAATCATGAAGGCGAAAAAGCTTTGCATATTGCCCAATAACAACCAAGCAAGTTGAAGGACCAATCCATCCTAGCCTAGTCCCTTTACCTCTTTGCATTATGTTTCCTTGCCAACAAACTCCTGCGCTTTATTTCGATAGCCTTTGGTAGGGCATCACTCGTAGTAGAGTTTGTTTAATTCTCAAGGAGCTTTCTCCCCTTAACACAAAGACATTTAGGTATATTGCCATATAATGAATTTTCATTTAGTATCTCGCAGTTCGTTTGGTCTCTAACTCTTTGAGTCTGTAGTCTATTGGGTTGTTAGTGCATCTATCATATTTACTTTCCCTCCAAAGTGCATCCCTCAAGTCCATAAAGAGATCGTGACAGAGATCCTGCCAGCGAAGAAGTTTTACAGAGCAGAAGAGTATCATCAACAATACCTGGAAAAGAGATCGGCTGGTGCCAAACAATCTGGGGCCAAAGGATGCAATGATCCAATTCGATGTTATTGTTGAATAGTGACTCGATCAAAATTAACTGGACTTCTTTCAAAATTAAAGTATTTGTATCTTTTTGTTTAGTCCAGCTAGATATTACAACAGAGTGCTGTATAGGGGAATAGGGGAGTATTATGGTGGTGAAAATTTTGCGTCATGCCTCAACCATCCATCTTGGATAGTGTCATCCGATATCAAGCTCTTAAAGATGATTTTGATTTCAAGCTGGTAAAGCTCAGGGCTCAAGTATAACTCTATACTTATCTTTATTTGTAATCCTGCTGTCAAAATAAGTTTAGCTTATCTAGTTAGCTATGTTGTTAAATGTCATTTGGATTTTAGTTGAAAGAAACAGAGGAAGAGATGAATTGTTTCTGTTCTGTGCGTATTTATTGATATAATTTGATTCTCTTCAAAAGAAACTTTATGAACAATGATAGTTAATAGTTCATAACTTTAGGACTATTATCTTCTCTCAGGAAATATGGTTTCTAAGAAAGAGTACAATGTACTTATAATACTCTTGTACAAAAGGAATTCCTATTAGACATTGGAAGACTGTTTGTGGGATATGGAGTTAGACTTACTTGTTTTATTGTATGTTTTTGAACTTGATTAAATATGCCATTAGAAGACTGTTTGTGGAATATGGAGTTGGACTGTTTTCATTTTTTGGATGCAAGAATTGACAGTATTTTCTCTTGGCATCATGCCCTTGGGCAGGGACTTGTTACTCGCAACCCATCTTGTTAAAATATCAATCCACAGTCCAAGCGTATTTTACCAAAAAGGGTAAAACATAAACAAAACAAGAGACATGACTACATGGTTAATAGAACAAGAAATAGGACTCAAGGTTTCTGGCGAATTATAAGCGTAAATCACCTCAGTGACGGCGTACATTACCACTATAAAATTGAGTTTTGGAGATACAAAACCTACTTTACTAGAAATAGGAAACATAAACATAACTAGAAACAAAACAAAACTAGAATCATGACTATAGAATTTTGACGGATAAGCAACTTGAACCCACCCATCTCCCTGAATATATCATGCGCTTAAAAACTGGTGGTGTTGTAGAAGTGTAATCCCAACAGAGGAATGGAAATGATAATAGGAACAAGAACTGAATGGAAAAGAGGTATACTAGTCACGCCTCTACTGACATTGATCTGAACAATGTTGCATGTCATCAAATGGGTATGTAGCACAGGGTAGAGAAGTCCATCGGTCAGGGTAGGCCTAATCTTCCATTCATTTCCCATCGTAGTTTTAACAAAAATTTACTTGGGAATATCGACATCCAACCTAAACCGTTTTATTGGATGACATATGGCAAGCTATTAGTTATTTCAAAAGTGAAAAACTCTACATAAGCCACCAATAAGGCATTGGTTCACTAGTGAGGTCAGCAGAGTTTAACCCAACCACCAGGCTTCATTATCACTGTTGTCCACGCCACCTAAATGGCATAACAGGAAAGCACCGGGCGATTTTGGTAGAAAAATTACCATCCAGACTTATCACCTAAACCAACGGAAGTCACTCATGGGCAAGTTTCTTGCATTAATTCTTATAATTAAACAATAAAAATAAAATGTAGTTACCTACCTCTTGAGTGGGTTTAGTATCCTCTGGAAACCTCTCCTCTGGCACAGAGCCTCGATCCTGCTTGTCTTAGCTCACATCCATTTCCTCGGCATCTGATTTCATTGCTCCGGAACTCTCGGAACCCTGTGGTACAGGCAAATCCGAGGCCTTTTTTGTGTCTCTGACATTTATAGGGACGACTGGATCATCACAATCCACCTATGGCAGAGCATCTAGATGGTGACCTCCTACAGTCTTGGGACATTTTATTTCCTGGTCTTAATCAACGCATTTTTGCTCTCTTTTCTGCTTAATTTCTTCACTGATTTCAGGGTCGGAAAGACACCTGTCGTCTTCTTTGGCACATAACCCATACCTGTCGTCTTCTTTGGCACATAACCACAGTTGGAGGGATCTTAAGGAGAGAAGGAGATCAAAAAATTCAACTAGACAAGGAAGAGACAACCCACAACATCCTAATACATTGAACAACAAATCTTAATGCATTCAGAGCATATTCTTTTGGATTAAATATTCCTCTACACGTTTCACTATAGAAGTAGATATGTCCCTCTAAAGTTGATCTAGTGTCTACTAGTAGATCTGTGCTTAAGGTTGATTGCTACCTTGTTCCATGAATTAGGATAAACTTTGGGTCCTCTTTTAGTAGACACTCAAGCAACTTTGGAGGGACATATCTGCTTCTATAATGAAATGCATAAAGGAATCTTTAATCCAAAACAATATAATCCCAATGCATTAAGATTTATTTCTTAATGCATTTATCTATGCTCAATATCATCTTCCTATTCGTCGTGGTACTCACAACTTTGAGCCCAAGAACTAGCATGAGGATAAGGGATATCGGTTGAGCCATATATAGGGGATATTGACCCACAATGTGGATAGCATAGGAGGAAGACACCTAGCGATTAGGTCAATTTTGAATAATGGTTTTGGCATATGACCATTATTCGCTTAGTGAGAATAAATTAGATGATGTGGGAAATGTGTGGGTTAACCCAATTCATTGTGGGCACTAATAAGTCTTGATTGTGGTTTGATGATTTGTCATCATGGTTAAGTAGAGATCTATGCTTAAACACAATTGTGGAGCTCAACGCTAGTGTATGAATTATGGTGCATGTACTAAAATAACTTTGGATAGAGAGATAGAAAGAGGGAGTGAGAGGGATAAGGATATGTATAGAGGGAGAGAGAGAGATAAAGATATAAAGAGAGAGTGGGCATGAAAGAGTAGTAGATAAAGAGAGAAGCAGAGGAAGAGATAGAGAGGGAGGAAGGGAGAAGGAGAGAGGGAGTGAGGGAGAGAGAGGAAGAGGGAGGTAGCGAGAGATCTAGAGAGTGGGAAAGCGTGGGAGAGAGAGAGAGTGAGAAAGATACAGTTCTCAGATATATTTGAGATCATTAGGTCATATCTGATATATCATATTCTTTAGGCCATTCATAAGTGTATCTTCCATCTTTGTTTGGCCTCCAATACCTCCAATACACAACAATACCCTTTTCCAAAAGATCCGAGAGAGAATGACCATAGGTAGAAATATCGCCAGTCATCCAACCCGTGAAAGGTAGATTTTTAATAACAGAAAAATAAACAGAAAAATAAAAAATTAATTGCTCGAATAAACTTTGAACCAAAGCCTTATTAATTCCAGCACAATACCCCTTTCCAACCCGAGAGAGAATGACCCTGGGAAGAAATATCACCATTGTCATCCATCCCGTGAAGGATAGATTTTTAATAACATTAAACTATAAAAAACTAAATTAATTGCTTGGATGAACTTTGAACGAAAGTGTTACTAATTGCAGCAGGTGAACGCTTAATATCTTTTCATCAGTGAAAATCACAAAGTCTTAAAGAAACCACGAAAACAAACTCAAAGGCTTCTATAGATCGCTTACTCGATTTTTTCTCAGTCTGGGACATTGAAGCTTCATTACTATGGAAATTTGTTCAAGCCGTTGGGATTCGACCATAGCTTTGAGCTAGCCTCCTTCTCCCCTACCTGTCGATCTTTATTTCGGTGGATTTGTCCACAATTTCACTTTCAAACCCTTGGCGTTAGGGTTTTTACTAAATATATTTTCTTTCGATCCTGAGCTTTACCAGGCTTGTTAAGCTGGAGTGGGTATGCAAAGACCAACAAATTATTAGATTTAGTCATAAGTCGTTGTTCCCGGACCCCGTCTTGTTCGAGGTATCCAGTGATGTTTTTTCCTATGGGAGGAAGAGGGCAGCCGCAACAGGGGGCCAGTAGCAATAATACTCATCGCAGTAATAGCAATCACAATGCGAAGGTGCATTAGTCCTAGGGATTTCATGGACCGGGCAATCGGTCCATCGGGCAGACATCCTCAAATATGGGGACTGAGTGCATGGCCTAGATAGGGCAAAAACGGGACATTGATACTAGTCAATGAGTTTCTTGTCACCCCTTTATGTCTTCATAGTCCTTGTCATGGAGCCACAGTAGCTCACAAGACCACTCACTTTTTATGTCCTCTGGTTATTCCTAATAACACTATGATTATAGGTTTTCCTTGTTATCATCAATCTTTAGGAGTCTCATAGTTAAAATTTGTATGGCATGGCCCCATCATGGCACACCATATGGTACCTCAACTCCTCCATGAGTTCATGTACGGGAATCCTTTTCTTGTGTCCAAAATAGGCACACATTGACATGATTGTTTTGATTGAGTTGTGATTGTACCTTGTACATAGAAGTGTGTGTGTTGTTTTGTATCCTTTTGGTTTGATGTGTGATGCGAGAACTTTTCTACTATATAATTTTTTAGAATAAATACCAAAAAATTCTAGGGAATGAAATATTCTAGAAAAAATATATGGATGTTGGTTAGAAATGACTAATCTGATGCTTTGAACGCGAAACAATACACTAAGTATGGATGTTGGTTAGAAAAGACTAATCTGACGCTCTCAAAGCCAAACAATACACTAAAAACGAATGGAGGAGACATATTCCTAGTGTTGAACTAATGTTCGTGCTCTAACAAGCTCAAAATGAAGGGCCCAATATATGCAAAAGGGTAAAAAACATAATGATGACTACAAATAAATATAAGGAAGGAAATTGGTTGATAACACTTCATATTATTTTCTTATGCCATACACAATACACTAAGATTATATTTAAATCTTAAATTAATATTAAGTATAAAATTTATTAAATTGCATAATAATTGATAAATTCAAAATTTGTCTTTTCAATTAATATATGTGATGAGTCGAGAATTTTGGGAGGAAACATCTCATGGAAAGTTGAGAGAAGCGATGCGAATGAACCATCACGGGTTTCGTTAGGGTTTTGACAGTACCCTGCAAGCGGCAGGCCTGTGGAGCCAGAAACCTGCAGCAGAAACTGGTGTAGCAGAGCGCCGTGGACAGCACCATAAGGGACGGAACAATGTTTCCCCCCCCAGGGGGAGGGCCAAGAGCCTCCCCCTTCTCCGGACGCGAGAGCACGGCAACAGGCAGATGGGGACAAACCGAATGAAGTCAATGAGGGTACCAGGCACGACAATCAGCAGCAGGGTAAAGATTCTGAGACAGAGCACAGAAATAAGGCAAGTTCCTCAACTTGCAAACCTGTTGCCACTAAAAGACCACAGGTGTTCTTTCCAAGTGAAAGAATCAACGCCGAGATACAGTACATGCGGGATCCTGCATTGATCGGCAAGTTTATAGGGATTTGGCCTACAGAACGAGCTCTGAGGGCTTGGATCAGCACTGTTTGGCATCCAAAAGGGGACATATCTTTGCATTTAGGAGCGAAGGGTTTCTTCACTGCTATTTTCAACTGTCTTGAAGACCGAACCAGAATCCTAGAAGGAGGGCCATATTTTTTTAACTCAGCAGGCCTATTTCTCAAAGGCTGGGTGGAAAGATTCAACCCAGACAAGGAGGATCTGAGTTACGCGCCAGTTTGGATCAGGCTTTACTCTTTGCCCTGGGAATATTGGGAGGAAACTTCACTGCAGGAGATTGGTAACGCTATTGGCGAATTTGTATGGGTAGCAGAGGAAACAAGACTACGCAAGCAGATCTCATACGCCAGAATATGTGTTTACATGGATCTCAAACAACCACTGCTAGATACGATAAGCTTCTTTCACGAAGACTCTGAATGGGTTCAAGTAATAGACTATGAACAGGTTCCATTTCGATGTAGGAAATGCCATGAAATAGGACACCTGTATAGAGACTGCCCTCTAAATAAGCCACCCTCCATGCCGGACAAATCCTGCAATCATTCTCCTGATGGATTCACAAAAGTTGTCAATAGAAGAAGAGGAAACAAAAAACACACCAACAATCCCAAAGCAAATCCTAGCAATAAGGCAACATCTAGCAATAGATTCGAAGCTCTGAACAAAACAGATGAGAAAGGCTCGGACGAGGAACAGGAGAAAGACGAAGCGAACCAGCAACAGCAACCAGGGGAAACATCAATGCAAAGAGGGAAAAAAATCACCCATCAAGACCACTTGAAAGAACCTTAGAACAATACGTCAAAGCCAAATGAGAAAATGGATATGGAGTACTCTCAATTAAGCGGAAAAGCCTCGACAAAACCTGAAGATATTCTTCAATCGCCCCAAATTATGGATGAGGACCTGGAGCCCCTTGACATCGGAGAGCTGGATATTCCAGGTCTGGAACAAGCATGTCGTACAGGGAGCTTTGAACAAATCCCAGAACAGCAGGTAGACAATCTAGTAGCGGTATTAAGCAAGGCACAAAAAAAATATTCTCTAGGGGTACAGATTGGCAGTCCATGGGACGACAAATTCAAAACCAAGGATAGCAAAAAAAGGGGACGGAAAACCACCCTAGAAAGAACAATCAAGATAGGAGAGATTCTGGTGGAGTCAGGGCGATACGCCAAGTTGACTAAGTACTTCGATGTATACCCCAACCCTTCTCAATGAAGTTAATCTCATGGAATATTAGAGGGCTTAACAGCCCTAGGAAAGGAAGAATCCTAAAAAACATGTTGAAGCAAGAAAAACCCAGTATCCTCTTTCTGCAAGAGACGAAATGCAACTCCACAGTTCTGGAAAGAATAGCTGCGAAGGCCTGGCCAGGGGGGCTAGTCACAGCAGTAGACGCACATGGAGCTTCTGGTGGCCTAGCCATTCTTTGGGATGCCCGGCTAATCCACCTCAGCAACATTCAAGCTAACAAGAACTTCATACAAGCGACATTCCACCTCTTAGGTACGAATGCTCATGGACTGCTAACTAATGTGTATTTCCCACAGGAAACAACTCAAAAAAATCAACTTCTGAACACTTTATCGGATCTCAATAGAGATAGACCTCTCCCTCTATGGATCTCTGGAGGAGATTATAATATGATAGCCAGTATGGACGAAAAAAGGGGGGGCAGAAGTAACTCAAACAATGACGACGGTCTTCTAAAGAACTTCATCAACAGCAACTGGCTAATGGACGTCACAACCAGCAACAAAATCTTCACCTGGACAAATAAGAGAGCAGGAGCGCAACAAATAGCATTGCGCCTTGATCGGTTCCTCATCTCTGACAACGCAACTCATGTAGGCGGAGAATTTACAACTTCTATTATCCCTTGCTCTGGATCGGATCATTGGCCCATAGAGCTCCAATGGGACAGGCCTGGACAAAATCTCAGACGCCCCTTTCGTTTTGAGGAATTTTGGATCTCTCATCCAGATTTTGAAAAACTGGTCAGATCATGCTGGATGAATTTCCATTCAACCAAGAGCACAAAAATGGCTAGATTCCAACAAAAACTTAAAAATCTCAAAAAGGTCATCAAAGATTGGAACCACAAAACATTTGGTAACATCTTTGCAGATCAGGCTCAACTTCAGACTGAAATGAAGAAAGTACAACAAGCTATCATCACTGGCGGGCGAACAGAGGAGCTCTCCAAACAGGAAAAAGAAATAGAATCAAAGATCTTAGCAAGAGCTAAACAGGAGGAAATCCTATGGCGGCAGAAATCCCGAATAAGATGGCTGAAAGGAGGGGAAAAAAATACAAAATTCTTTCACAAAACAACAGTCCAAAGAAGAATGATAAATCAAATTACTCATATCAATAATGAGCAGGGAGAGAAGATCGAAACGCATGAGGGCATAGAAAAGGAATTCACCAACTACTTCAAAAAAGCCTAACAAGAGCCCGAAATCAATCGAATCCCAGCTATCAACTGACTTACTCAGAACATACCCAGGATCATAACGGAGGAGCACAACAGTTTATTGATCCAACCTATCACTATGCAGGAAGTTGAAGAAGCAGTTAAACAGATGAAAGAAGGAAAAGCGCCCGGACCGGACGAATTCACTGCAAACTTCTTCCACAAATTCTGGGACCTGATAAATAATGAAGTATGGCAGGTGGTTGAGGAATCCAGAGAGCTAAGGTGGATGTATCCAGGACTAAATGCCACTTTTATTGCTCTAGTACCTAAGGGAGAAGACTCCAACAAACCGGATAAATACAGGCCCATTGCACTCTGTAACATGATATACAAGATTATCTCAAAGGTTATTGCCAATAGGCTCAAACCGCTTCTTCCCCTCATCATCTCGCCTGAGCAATCCGGCTATGTTGAGGGCCGCCAAATTACAGATGGCATTATTCTCACTCATGAGCTAATTCACTCTCTAAAGGTGACCAAAAGACCAGGTATGCTGCTTAAACTAGATCTCTCCAAAGCTTTTGATAGCCTAAGTTGGGTATACATTCACAAAATTCTAACGGCTTTTGGCTTTGCTCCCGCTTGGATTAGATGGATCTATAGTTTATTATCCTCTGCTTTCTTCTCAGTTTTAATCAATGGCATCCCCTCAGCTACTTTTCGACCCTCTAGAGGCATAAGGCAGGGAGACCCCTTATCCCCCTTCCTGTTCGTCATCATGGCTGAGGGCCTGGGTAGAAGTATCATAGCAGCCAAGACCAGTAGAAGGTTAAGAGGGATCTCATTTCATAATTCCCCGGTTCACACCCACCAGCAATTCGTAGATGACAACATGCTTTTCGCTCACCCCTTGGTCCAAGAATCTCGTCTCATAAAAACCCTTCTTTCCACTTTCTCTGATGCATCCGGAGCCCTCATCAACCAAGTTAAATCCCAAATCTATTTCTTCCACACCCCTGTCACCACTCAAAGAGCAATTGAGCGCATTCTGGGATTCACCTCCGCCTCTTTGCCCTCCAAGTATTTAGGCGCCCCTCTCACAAGCTCCGCTCTCAAGCATTCCTCCTGGAAGCATCTCTTAGAAAAACTAGAAGAACGTCTGTTCCTATGGACCACTCGATCTCTGAACATGGCAGGCAGAATAATCCTAATAAAAGCAGTACTCCAATCTATGCCTTTGTATCTTTTCTCCATTTTAGCTACCCCCAAGTGGGTCCTAAAAGAAATCAAGAATCTACAGCGAAGATTTCTATGGGGAGGTTCAGGACAGAATCGAAAATGGGCCCTTCTAAAGTGGGAGAAAGTATGTTTACCCAAAGATGTAGGAGGAATAGGCCTGCGAGATCCCGAGAACAGCAACAAGGCAATGGGAGCCAAAATCTGGTGGCGATGGCTAGCGAATCCTAGTACACCATGGGCTTCCCTCTGGACAGCCAAGTACGCCAACAACCATCCACTGGAGGAAAGACTACGCATGACTGAGACAAATTCGGGATCTGCAATCTGGAATGCGGCAACACAAAACAGATCTCTCATCCAAGAACACTGCTTCTGGGAAATAAAAAATGGGAGTATAGCACGGTTTTGGGATGATTCGTGGCAGCAGATGCCAAAAATCAATGACATTCTTCAAGGCCTTCCTGACAACGAAAGAGGAATACATTATCAAGCCAAAGTCAATCAATGCTGGACCTCCGAAGCCCCTCAAGATTACAGGAAGTGGAAAGACATACATTTGCTCCTCCCGAACGGCTCAGAACAGACACATCTGCTACTCGAAACAGAGCTACAAAAAAGACAGATAAGAGTCTCGAATGAACCGGACATCTTAAGATGGGGCTACGGGGAGAAAGGCGTTTTCACAACCAAGGAAGCTTATAACATAATCATACAAGGGCAAATGCACAAAGATAATCTTACACTCTACTATATTTTGCAACTACAAGAAACACTACAACCTTGCATTTTGTTAGATTAACCCTACCACAAGTTGTTTTGATGCATTGGATAGGTGCACTTTTCAATTTTCCAACTTCTCCTTAGCATCATTGCCATCCAATATCACGTTTAGCATATTCACCTTCACATTACACTGTTTCTTGTAGAAAAATAAGGACACTTGTAGTAGTTTGCAACTCGACTTCTAAGCTTGCCCAAATTCACACGAAACACATGATTTTCCTTAATGCTCTATACATACTTACTGTCTCGATACTCGACACCTAACATACAAACAAGCTTGTAGATTGAAGCCCTAATTTCTCAATACCCAATATCTTGAAAGGCCAATGGTCGAGCTATCAAGCCACTGGGCCCTCGGGAAGAGGCTAAAGAGTGTCATTGATACTAATTAGTTGATATCTTAACATCCAAAAGCCCAACATCCACATCGTCACTATATGGTTACCACCTATACATCACCTTGGTGCCAAGTCAACCTTCCATTGCCATGTCAACATGCCACATCACTTGCCACATTGGTATGCCAAGTCATCTAGACCCACATTGGTGCCACATCATAATGAGACGTTAGCATGTCAAATCAACTGCCACACAATTGACATGCGGTATCCCCGGGTCCACATCCACTCACCACATCATTACTCTATCGTTATCAAGGTTTCTTGTTGGTGACTAGTGTCCTACTTACTAATGTCTACTACCCAATATTGTGACATTTTGATAGGTCGATGTACGAACAACTAATACATTGCATTAGTGTTGGTTGACCTTGAGGTGTCCTTAACACAGTTAGCCCGACATTTGACCTCTTAATGGACTATAGTCCCCAACCATCAAGTGAGAGTCCTTGAACTCTCTATCTCCATGAGCTAATGGATAATGTAGGATAATATGTTAATATTGAGGACATCTAACCTAGACTAGGTTAGTTGGGGTTTTTTGCACAATTAAGTGGTGAGGAGCACTATTTACCATCATTATAAACCATAGGTATATAAATGTTGTATGGGTTTAATGTGAGGATTTGCCCAACAAAGATGACTTTTGTTGGGACCTTGAACATCATCTAAGAAGAAACACTATTATCATCCTAGGGCCTACGAATGGTTTTTAAGGTTTAGCAATAATATAAACCATGCACATTGTACAAAACCACTTCCCAATGCCTCTAAGATGAATAGTTTATAGGATGCAAATGTGTGTTTATATAATTTATAGGATGCAGAGGTTAATTAATATTATATGGTTTATATTAATAAAATAAATGCGCAAATTAATAAAACTGCTGGCAAATGAACATTTAAAAAATTATTATGATGAAGACTTTTCAAACATTTTTGTGGGAAAATTTAAAATTTTATGGGAAAATTTAAAATTTGGTGGGAAAATTCAATTAATAGAACTGCTGTCAAATGAACCTTTAAAAAAATATTATGAAGAAGACTTAAATTTAAAATTTTGTGGGAAAATTTAAAATTTCGCTTATCTCCTTGGCTGGGCTTGGTTCGAATCGGCTGTTCTTATCTCCTTGGCTGGGCTTGGCTCGAATCGGCTGTTCTTATCTCCTTGGCTCGAAGTCCCACCGCCTGAACATTCTCTTCCAACGATTGATTAAGGTGTCGCTGTCACGGTTCACACCCACGAGGAAAGCTTATTTTCTGAACCAGCTGGCTTATAATATTATATGATATTTGGCAAGTTGGGTTCGAAATATTTGGTATTCAACGATTTGGGAAACTTTTGAGCAGACAGATCAGTGTGCTTTGAGGAGTAATAGCCAAGACAGGTTTACCAGCTCTGCATTTACTGTTATTTTTTTCTGTGAGGCCGATCTTCCATAGTTTTTGCCTAAAACAGGTATGTGTTTTACCTTTCTGTTTGTTTTCTTAAAAAAATAGCTCTTTGAAGATAGGGTGTAGAAACTGCAGGCAAAATTTTCATGTATGTTTTAGCTTCTGGATCCTCTCCAGTGCCATTCCTGCCTCCTCTGTAGCCTCCTCTATATCCACCTCACGCACCTCCTTAGTTGTTCCTGGGGTCACCTCCTCAACTCGAAAATAATTTCTTTTGAATCATTTTTCGATTGTATGGAGGGCGCAACAGTTGTTCCTGGGGTTTTCGATTGTATGGAGGGCACAAAAGTTGTTCCTGGGGCACCTCTTCAACTCGAAAATAATTTCTTTTGAATCATTTTTCCATTGTATGGAGGGCACAACAATTTTCATTAGTATTAGTATTTGGAGGGCATTTCTCTGCCGAGGCGTACCATCCCACTTTCTTTGGTAATCAAAGAGTTTTCCCTGATGAGTTCCTGCCCTGCAATCATCTTTGACATTGCTCCCATGCCCATCATAACTAAAAATGGGCGGATGAATTCAAAGGCACCTCCACTTCCCCTGAATTCTTTATGCATTTTTTCTTTGAAACGAAATCACAATCGAAGATTTGAATGTGTACCTGTTCGGATTTGTCTTCTCAGGGATGATTAGTCCAGAGAAATTGCTGAGGAAGAGGAACATGTATTTACCCTCCCAATTTGTTTGCATACAAATTCAATAATGGCAGGCTTTTAAGGCTTCCCATGTTAGTGTTAAACAATTATACTCTGTTCTTTCCACCGGATTTTCCAAATATTGATTGCAAATTCCCAGAACTTGTTATGGTGAATTTATTGTTGTATAAACCAACACCATAACAAACAAGCTTCAAACTTCCCTTCAAATCAACACCTGCAATATTATTATAATAACAAACAACTTAATTAGATTTGTAATCCAGGAATATAAAAACTGTGAGATCAGTGAAGAAAAACGAAAACCCAGTGCACAACTTAAAATTCTAAGATCGTTGAACAGGTACAACGTGCCAGGAAATTCACCTGTCAGTGCATTTTCCCGTGTACCCATCTGCTTGATACAGTTAGCTCAAGACTCTCGTATAGTGGCCAAGAAGTGATTACAATGATGAAGACTGCTATAGACGCTGGAAAGGCTGTGACTAGATTTCACTGAGCTGCAAGCTGGATACAGTTGGTCGAGGAACAATGAGCAGAAAAAACTGCCATAGATGCTGAAAAGACTG
>APFE031162281.1:0-12271 GCA_000404065.3 Pinus taeda | reverse complement strand
AGGTTTTATGCAAAGAACCATTCATCATTAGTAATTTAGTAGAATGTCCAGTAATATTAGAAGGTAAATTTCCTGATTTTATGGATATAATTGCTTACATTTATAACTTTTTCATGGATGAAAAAGCAGGAAACTCCCTTAATACATAGTCTTGTTTAATGTTTAATAACAAAATTTTAGGTTTGACGTAAACAAACATTCATCATTAGAAATTTAATAGAATGTCCAAAAATATTAAAGGTAAATTTCTTGATTTTATTGACCATCACCCAGTTGTTCAAATGCAACTCACCTCCATAAAAACCCCTGCCAAGAGTTTCTTTCACGGATTGATGTAGATGGACATTTACCAATAATTTAATTTATATAACTACCTTAGTAATTAATTATGTAATATGTTGAATTGATGATGTTAATTATCATCAAGTTTTTGAGATTATAATTAGTTTATAGAAATTTAAAAGAGATAAAGATTACATAAAACCTTTTAAAATCTTATTTCTAGGGAAAAAAAAAAAGAGCCTTTCAAGATTACCATATTATATTGTAACAAATATTTTTAAATTGAATTTTAATTTGGGTTTAGGGAATGTGTTTTAATTCAAATGTAATAATATTTTTAGCCGAGACCTAGCCTCTCATGTTATTCTAACATGAGTTGTTAGTGATTATGGCTAGCCTTGGAAGCAATATTGGGGAACCTCTTGTCATTCATGTAGTTTATTTTTTTCTTGTAGATTTAAGGCATAACCATGACTTTGGACTCACTGGGGAGAGGGTAGCTTTTATAAGGAGGATAAAATAGGGTGCATTTATTTGAATAGTAATGTTACAAATTATAAAATTACTTTTCTTTTACGTATCCTTCTCCAAAAAAAATTAGAGATATTTCATCACCAAGCTTCACATCGTATAAGATAAAAAGAGTGATAAAAGTATCAAATATGAATATTTTTCTATCACATGTCTAGATGTTTGCTAATTTACAATTTTTTTCAAGTTCATCATAAGTTGTTCACCCTCCATTTATTTCAATACTATAATTCCAATTGAGCTTAGGAGGAATATGGATTCCAAAATATTTAAATGAAAGATATTTATTAATGATATAAATATAAACATTTATTATAAAGAAACACAAACATTTTTAATGTCCAGTTAAAAAAAAAAAAAAAACATATTTCTTATATAAATTGTGGAGAAGATCTATGTAAAAAGATGTATAGCTCTAGAAGTTTGAGTTTCCTAAGGATACAAGCATAGTTTTATTACAAGTCTTGTAGGTTATTAAATGGAGATTGAGAAAAGAAACTATTATTATATCAAATTACTATATTAAAATCAAAGTTGTTATTCTATTCTAGCCATTCATTCAATTGATTACTTTAATTGAGTTAATAAACATCTACATTTTTTATACTCTTAGTTGAGTAACCAATCTTAAGAGGATCTTCAAAATAAGTAGTTCTACAATATTGTTTGTAACATCTCCTAAACCAATCTTAAATAGGATTTTTTTTGTACCATTAAGGAAAATAGCACCAACTCCTCCTTTTGGGGAGATTACCTTGACTTCCATTGTCAAAGTACCCCCAAGTCCCTATTTTGTTAATTTTAGCATGGGACAAGTATCTCACTACAAGGGTTTGCATCTCGGATTTTAAATATGCAAAAATGGATTTAACGTGAGAAGCACATTGGATGAGAAGGATATCGATGTTCTCAAATATCCTTGCATTTCTAGCTAACCAAATGTCCCATGAAGTTATTGAAGGTAATCATTTCAACACTTTACTCTAGATTTTGCACCAATGTGTGAGAATTTCTTCAACATATTACCCTTCGCATTATTTTTTTGTCCTTATAGAGAGAATATATTATAAAAAATAAACATGGAAATTGTTTTTTTATAATATATTAATTGATTTTTCAAAGGAAAATTTTTCATTCGTGATTTTTTTCCGTCTAATATCATAACATCCTCAAGTAAATGAATTACCACATCTATGCCACATTTAATTTTTCTTGATCCTCTTGCAATCTTCTTTCTTTTCAGTCCATGCCCAAATTATCATATCAATTGGAAGAGATTAAAGTTATTTTTCATGGGCATTTGGTACCTGATATTGGTCAAATACTTTTGTTATACATTTCCCTAAACTAGGCAGGTAGTAGTCAACCTTAACATGAAGAGTCTTACTAAGATGCTAAAGAACCTCAACTATGGACCTCAAAATGGTTTCTAGTGTGGGCCTAGGACATATTCTTATATAGGCCCTATGTTGTGGTTTAACCATGGAATCCACTATACTAGGTTGGAGATACCTTACAATGGTAATACCATTGCTACTCAAATCATCCTACAAGTTTCCATTTCGGACACTATTTTTGCACATGCATCTCTCATCTTGCTTGCAGAAAAAATAAATATTTTGGCCAATCGTGGGATGTGCAAAACGTCAAGGGGTGTTTTAATCCTTTCATCCATGAGTTCCAACTTAAATTTTGTTTGTCCTATGATTCTATTTTTTGAGTCATCTCTTAGGAAAACATCACCACCATCATACATTTCCTATTCAAAAACGACTTCCTATGAGGGGTTATATTAAAAAATGCAACTAATTCATCCAATCACACCTCATGATCTGTATGTGTTATTGAGAAAGCCAATAACACACGTTTTCTCTTTTATAGAAGGAGCACTAATGGATCCCATCCCTTTTTCAACACTTTTGGATCTAAAATTTTTCTTGTAATGCCCTTCTTTTCCACATCTCTAGTATAGATTTACTAACTTTCCTAGAGATTTCGATCTCCCTCTTAAGGACATATTTTTATTTCTATCCTATGAGCGTATTCTTACATATAAGGCATCTTCATTATAACTTTACATATTCATTTCATCAAAACTTAAAGTAATGGTTTTTCTACAAGTTATGAATATCACTAAATGAGATGTTCATGGATTCTGAGAAGTGTTTCATATTTTTATCAATTGATATATTAGCATTTCTACCGAAGTCCCAAAGATTGCTAATGTTAATGTATTACGAAAAGTGCTTCAAATCATTATCAATTATGTTTTAATAAATTTCAATGCTAAATTATGATTATGCTCCTCAAAGTTATATTTTGTGTTAGTTTTGGGGAAAATCCAAAGAGAATAAAAGGTTATAAGAACATTTTATATGCTCTTCAAGTTATATTGTGTGTTAGTTTTGGGAAATTTCAAAGAGAATAAAAAAGTATATACTCTTCAAGATATATTTTGTGTTAGTTTTGAGGAAAATATAAAGGAAAAAATACAAATAAATAGTTGGATAAGTAGTCACTCAAATTCTAGGATTATCTATATTTTAGTTGGAGCATTTTCTACTCTCCATATGTACCAAAATACCAATAATTAATAGCTTGAATAGACCAAACAAGGTCATCAGTCAAATCATTGAACACAATGATCAATATTCCTCCATAAAAAATGTGACACTTCTTGCTTGAGCAAGGAGATGGAAATTAGTGTGTAAGCCGAAAAAGTGATTTTATCCTCCCAAAAAATGTCTCTTCTCTACCAACCACATTGATAGAAAAACACAATACACTGGGAATTGTCACAGTCGCTTCCCACTAAGTAGTCAACTGAATTTTGTCAACATTACCTGCCAACACTTACATGTGACGTTACTATCAACACCTAGCAACACCTAACAATATTGTTGTGAAAACATTATACTAAAAAATAAATCAAATTTGTTTTAAACGATGTAGGCTTTCATAAATTTAGTGTAGTTTCATAAAGTTTTAGTTTTTGCAAGCACTTAATAATGAGCTTGGCCAAATTGTTGAATTTTCGTTATTCACAGTGGCTTCCCACTAAGTAGTCAACAGATTTTACCTACTAACATTTACATGTGACACTACTAACACCACCTCGCAATGCCTGAAATTATAGTTATCAAAACATTGTACTGGGAAATAAATAAAATTTTCTTTCAAAAGATGTAGTTTTTCCTAAGGTAAGTGTGGTTTTGAAAAATTATAATTTTTTAAAAGATCTTAATAATGAGGACAAGATTTTATTCATTGATTCTTTTGAGGTTCCTGTAAGTACTTATTACATTCTTCTTTAGTCTCCAAGTTGCATAAGCCTTGATAATTTCAATACAACAATACTAATTTCAAAAATTTGAGAGAGGACTAGTTGTTTCTCACTAAGATGCATTTGAGGTTATGTCAAGTACCCATTACGCTCTTCTTGAGTCTTAAAATTGCATTTGTTAAGTTTAAAAGGTCCTCATAATTTCAATACCTCAATGTTGATATTCCCAGAAATTTGTGAGGTTTTTAGTTGGTTGTGTCTCTGTGCTTTCCAAAATTGTACCTTATAGTTAAATCTTTCCACAATCATCACTTAATCATGTAGGAAAAGATGTTAAAATTATATTGGCATAAATAAAACACACTTAGGTTTTGACTATCAATTTTTTGTATACCAAAATCCTCAAATATATAATTTTCTTGAATCTCCTTCAATGTAGATGTTTAAAATTCATTATGGAAGTACTTTCCTAGTGTTTTACGTTTTTGAATTTATTGAATATCCTAGATGTGATTGGTTTCCATAAATATCATGAGATCCCAAAGATTTTAAATTTTCTATTCATATTATTTTCCTCACAAGTTAGTCATTGTATTTATATGATAGCTTGCTTCAAGTGCTTCATATCTCCAGCATGGTTATTTATAGTGAGTTTTGACTCTTGAGAAGCAGTCAGAAGCAACCCAAAAGTGTGCTACCTACAACATTTAGTGGTTTAAAAGGTTTGTAGTTACCGTGTCTAGACTTTAGGTCAATATGCATGTTGACCCTAAAATATTTTGTTCCGTTTCTCTAATTATGTGTACTATACATCTTCCATTCGTTTTTGTTTCAATTAATGAAGGGTGGGGTGGGTGCTTCCTATGTGAATGTTTTCTTCTTCTTGGCTCTTTAACTATAGTTACTTTTCTATATCACTATGTTCATTGGCTTTCAAAAAGTTGTTTGATTTCTCAATTTTGTGTTATATACATCTCCCCATTAGTTTTATGAATTTTTGAAGGGAAGTGTGGGTACTTCCTCTTTCAATGTTTACTTGTTGGTTCTTCTTTGATTGCAAGAGGTGTGCATGATTAGTTTTTTCCTTTCTTAAGTAGTACAGTTGTGCATAGGTTGAAGCTAAAATGGTTGTACCAAGGGATGAATAACAAAATGTTCATAGGAATAGTAATATGGCAGTACCTAGGACTAAGAAGATTTTTGTTGGTGGGTTAACACCCCCTGTTACTAAGGATGACTTCAGAAAGTATTTGAGCAATTTGGTAATACAACAAATGTAGTTGTAAGGTATGATCACCTTACACAAACACATCATGGTTTTGGGTTTATTACCTATGATTCAGAGGATGCAGTGACAAATTTATTCAACAAATACTCCACCAGCTCAAGGAAAAGACCATGGAGGTGAAGTTGGTCATTCCCAAGGACATGTATCTAGGAAATACAAGAGTTTCTACAGGACATGGAGCTAGTTTTTGTACACAATATATGCAAAGCTATGGACCAACTCTTATTGGGGTTTATGGAGCATGCTTGCCTATTGCAGGTACTGGATATGCTCCATATGTTGCGGCCCCTAGCTATGGACCTTCTAGGTATGGAAGTACACCAGGGTATGGGACAAGTATGAATTGTGGATATGGTGCAATGCCTAAAAATCATTGCTTCAATAAGGTTTAGTCCGAACCATTAAACTCCTATCAAAGTTGGCATTAGTGAATTGGTATTGATTTTTCTGATCCAACTCACTAAGATCTGGATATACCCTTCTAACAAAGGATTAAACAATCTTGACATGTGTAAGTCTCTAATAATCTTTCTCATTTGTTTGTGATTAATTTGAGGGTAAACCACAATATTTTCATTTTTGGATACTTTGTTTTGGAAAAGTTTGGGTCACAAGCGCTTAATAAAGACAGGGCGTGCAGAACAGAGGAAGATGGAGAACTATGGTTAAAGAAGGAAATAACAGGGGATACTGGGAGAGTTATGGAGGCAAAGACCTCAGTGTGATGTGCGGAGCTGAAAGAACAGGAATGACAGTGCTTGGTCTGCTGGATGCTTACTGTGTGTTGAGCTTTGTCTGTCAGGAAATCTTGGGTTCCTCGCTGGGTTCAATTCGCAGGTGCAACATGGGCAGATGGTAGGTACCATGAACTTTGACTTATTATGTACCAATGATCCTAGCATGAGGAATAAGGGCCTATATCATCCCTTTCTTGTTGTAATAGCCTCGGGTCAAAATTTCGTGTAACAAAGAATAATAAAGGAGTAATAAGACTAAGGTCATGGGACATGTATTCCAAGCCAAATGTTGGGTAGAAATCTATAGTGGGCATCACTTGTTTATTATTATGGATAAGAAAATTGGTAAAGGTAGTGGAAAAAGAAAAGAGAAATTAAGTGGAATTTATTTATGAAAATAAATGAAAATAGGAGAAATGGGAGATGAAGAGTCACATATTTGCATGAGAAGGAAAATTAACGAAAATGAAGAAAAAGAGAGACATCAATGATAAAGAGGATTTTGAGGATAAATTCACAACTTTTGTTGGTTTGGCTTTTGTCAGTTTAGTTTTGGATCTATCTTCTATTCTCTCATACTCTTGCATGCATTTTGTTTTGATGAGTGATCACAGTGGGATGAGATACTTGTTTCACCAACCTAATCTGAATGCCAGGAAAGCTAAATGGTTGGCCAATCTCAAAGAGTCTAACTTTGAGAACATATGCATTAAGGGTAAAGAGAATAGGGTTGCATATGCTCTTACCAAAAGAGTGTAGGTAAATCACATTGCAACTATTAGCTCATATGGGATAGATTTGCAGGAGAGGATCTTGCAGGTAGCGAAGCAGGATGACAAGTACCATGGACTTTGACTTATTATGCCTACGCAGTTTTTTGGTCCAGTAAATAAAAAACGAGAAGAAGTTAAAAATAAATTAAAAAAATTGAGTGCAAGCAATTTGCGTCCACATTTTTTTACAATGGAAAACCCCATCACAATCTATCCGTAAATATTTTAATTCCCTTTATTGTGAGAGAGTTTGTATTTATATTTAGATTTGATAGAACCAATATGTTTATAAATAATTCGAGGGGAGATTGAATGGGTAGAGATTCATTTAATCAATTGTTATCTTTACTTTTAATTGTAATTGTTCAATTTTAAATTCATAAGAAAATTAACTTTTAAATTTTGCCTATTTAAATTTTGTAGAGTAGTAACTTTTAGTAAATATGTTTATTTCACTTAATATAAAGAATGTGCAAAGTTGCTTATTCTTTAAAATTAAATTTGAAACTTCAACCATTTAAGTTTATATTTATGTTAAATTAACTTTACATAAATTTTAAGATTAGCAAATATTGGTAAAAAGATATTCTTTACTCAAGTGAATATGATAAACTTGAAAATATTTCTATGAATATAATTAAATACAACCATAAGATATGAAAATATTTATATGGATATAATTCCTTACATTCATAACTTTTTCATGGATGAAAAAGTAAAAAATTCCCTTAATACATAGTCTTGGTTAATGTTTAACATAATTTTTTTTAGGTTTGATGCCAAGAAACATTCATCATTAGCAATTTAGTAGAATGTCCAACAATATTAAAGGTAAATTCCTTGATTTTATTGACCATCACCCAATTGTTCAAATGCAACTCACATCCATAAAAACCCTTGCCAAGAGTTTCTTTCACGAATTGATGTAGATGGAAATTTACCAATGATTTAATTTATATAACTACCTTAGTAATTAATTAATGTAATATATTGAATTGATGATGTTAATTATCATCAAGTTTTTGGGATTATAATTAGTTTATAGAAACATAAAAGAGGTAAAGAGTACATAAATTCTTTTAAAATCTTATTTCTAGGCCAAAAAAAAGTCTTTCAAGATTACCATATTATATTGTAACAAATATTTTTAAACTGAATTTTAATTTGGGTTTGGGATAGGTGTTTTAATTCAAATGTAATGATATTTTTAGCCAAGACCTAACCTCTTGTGTCATCCTAGCATGAGCGGTTAGTGATTATGGCTAGACTTGGAAGCAATTTTGGGGAACCTCTTGTCATTCATGTTGTTTATTTTTTCTTGCACATTTAAGACCTAACCATGGCTTTGGACTCACTAGGGAGAGGGTAGCTTTTATGAGGAGGATAAAATAGGGTGCATTGCTTTGAATAGTACTATTATAAATTATAAAATTAGTTTTCTTTTCTTTTGCTTATCCTTCTCCGAAAAAATTTAGAGATATTTCATCACCAAGCTTCACATCGTATAAGATAAAAAGAGTGATAAAAATATCAAATATGAATATTTTTCTATAAAATGTCTAAAGGTTCGCTAATATATAATTTTTTCAAGCTCATAATAAGTTGTTCATCCTCTGTCTATTTCAATACTATAATTCCAATTGAGCTTAGGAGGAATATGGATTTCAAAATATTTAAATGAACGATATTTATTGATTATCAATTTCATATGTAAATAGTTAATATAAATATAAACATCCATTATAAAGAAACACAAACATTTTTAATGTCTCGTGGAGAAAAAAAAAAACAAAAACAAAAACAAAAACAAAAAAAACAAAAACAAAAAACAAAACAAAAAAAAAAACATATTTCTTATATAAATTGTGGAGAAGATCTTTGTAAAAATATGTATATCTCTAGAAGTTTGAGTTTCTTAAGGATACAAGCATAGTTTTATTACAAGTCTGGTTGTTTAGGAGGTTCTTAAATGGAGATTGAAAAAAGAAATTATTATTATAGCAAATTACTATATTAATGTAACAATTGTTTTTAGACAAATGTTATTTTTTTATTAAATTCATTTAAATATGTTTAAAGTAGATAAAGTTAAAAAAATATAATGATGTTTTTACTTCATCAAATTCAAGGTTTAAAATCAGAGTTATCATTCTATTCTAGCCATTCATTCAATTGATTACTTTGATTGAGTTAATAAACATCTATATTTTTTATACTCTTACTTGCACAACCAATCTTAAGAGGATCTTCAAAATAAATAGTTCTACAATATTATTTGTACCATCTCCTAAACCAATATTAAATAGGATTTTATGTGTACCATTAAGGAAAATAGCACCACCAACTCCTCCTTTTGGGGAGATTACCTTGACTTCCATTGTCAAAGTACCCCCAAGCCCATATTTTGTTAATTTTAGCATGGGACAAGTATCTCATTACAACGGTTTGCATCCCAGATTTTAAATATGAAAAAATAGATTTAATGTGAGAAGCACATTGGATGAGAAGGATATCCATGTTCTCAAATATCCTTGCATTTCTAGCTAACCAAATGTCCCATGAAGTTATTGAAGGTAGGCATTTCAACACTTTGCTCTAGATTTTGCAACAATGTGTGAGAAATTCTTCAACATATTACCCTTCACATTAGTTTTTTATCCTTATATAGAGAATATATTATAAAAAATAAATATGGAAATTGTTTCTTCATAATATATTAATTGATTTTCCAAAGGACATTTTTTCGTTCGTGATTTTTTTCCTTCTAATCTCATGACATCCTCAAGTAGATCAATTAAAACATCTATGCCACATTTATTTTTTCTTGAGCCCACTACAATCTTCTTTCTTTTCCCTCCATTCCCAAACTATCATATCAATTGGAAGAGATTAAAGTTCTTTTTTCATGGGGATTTGGCACCCGATATTGGTCTAATACTTTTGTTATGCCATTCCCTAAACTAGGAATCTAGTAGTCAACCTTAACATCAAGAGTCCCACTCAGATGCTAAAAAAACTCAACCATGGACCTGAAAATGATTTATAGTGTGGCCCTAGGACATATTCCTATGTAGGCCCTATGCTGTGGTTTAACCATGGAATCCACTATAGTAGGTTGGAGATACCTTATAATGGTAATACCATTGTTACTCGAATCATCCTACAAGTTTCCATTTCAGACACATCAGTCATCTTGCTTACAGAAAAAATAAATACTATGGCCAATCGTGGGATGTGCAAAATGTCAAGGAGTGTTTTAATCATTTCATCCATGAGTTCCAACTTAACTTTTGCTTGTCTTTGATTAAATTTTTTAGGTCATCTCCTAGGAAAACATCACCACCATCATATATTTCCTATTCATGTTGGGATGGGATCCCTAGGGTCAATTTTTGTCAGTTAAGTCAATTTTTGTAATAGCATTTGTTAAAGAATGTAAAGTTTCCACAAAATGTGGAAGTGGAGTGCGAAGCTAAGAAAGAGTCAATGGGGCATTAGTCCCTTGTATGGGTAGGTGATAGGATGGTTTTGAGACCCACTGATGGTCCGCAAGCCATGGTATTGTAATGAAAAGGCTATATATAGTTGAGGCATAGCGAGTCGAGTTTAAAGAGATAATTTTTGGTAGATAATCATTGTAAGGGAAAGGTGTTAAGGTAGGAATGGTATGTTTCCTGTACTTAGGTGAAAGGGGAAGGCTCCTATAGCTAAGTGTGCAAAGACCTTGGCAAGTCTGTAGCTGAGTGCGTGAGCCCCTCCAGTTGGGTGCACAAAGAGAAGAAGTATGTATCTAAACGTTTGCATCTTAATAAAGGTTGTTTTGCGCTGAATCTGTGCATCTGTGACTTGTTTGTTTTAGTTAAGTTTGTATATCTCCATGATCTATTATGACTTATGTGAATTAATGCTTGTTTATTACACGAAAGTAGTGGATATGTATCTTTTATGCATATTAATAACAATTTAATACCTTCACAAAGCATTGTAAGCTATTGGAATAGATTTACAATAGTTGATCAATTAGAAGAGTTAGGGTTGCATGAAGGTAGATCTGAGCCTTAAGATCCTTAGGAAGACCATCACACGGGCCTCTGGATGTAGAAACCTGGTTCTAGCATCCCCCAATACTGGAGACTGCAGCCTGCACTACGCAGGTTATTGCTGAAAGAGCCAGTAGTTAGGGTTTTGTTGGTTGGCACGAATAACTTTAAACCTGGGTCAGGCCCCATCAAGCCAACAAATGGTTATGTTGCCGATACCAGGATCTATCTGAGGAATGTGTGATGTCAAATAAGTGGATCCCTACTAAGAAATAAATTGAGAAGTGGCTCGATTAGAAGGAAAATGTGTTTGCATCTCAAGAGAAAAGAAATTCACGATTATCCAAGGAACAATGGTTGAATAGATACCTATACTCAGACGAAACCGAAGAATTTTTTGTTTCTTCCCTTATGAACTGGATGAGTGGTTGTCTAGATTAGCGAACAGTCAGGGTATGTGGAGACTTAACAGCCCTATTGTGTGGACTCCAGAGGTAGTGAGGCATTTGGAAGCATCAGAAAACAACATCGCGTAGGCTGTTGATCATTGGATTGATCGTACCATAGGAGGATTTTTCACGGAGCTTGTGATTGATATATCCATCAGTTATAGCGAAGCAGAGCGCAAGCTATTCAAGGGACCACAAGATAAGTAATTAAAATCTCCGAAAACTTTGATTAAGATATTGTTGTGCGAAAAACGGGTTATGCCATTACCTTGATGTTTGGGACTACGTGAAGCGAGAAACCCTTCAGAAGGAATGAAGAATCAGGCTCTGAATATAGTTCTCTATTGAGATCCTCTTCAAGCGATGATGAAGGAACTATTCTGAGTACACCACGAAGTGCCCTGCAGTTGTTAAGTCAGGGTATCTCGCAGATACTTCATCCATCCACTCTGCCTCTAGCTCCACCTCCATCACATACACCTACACCGTCACCTCCATGTCCACCTCCACCTCCACCATTCAACATGGCAAACACAATGAAGATGACGATATTCAAGGGGGTAGGGAGTGAAGACCCTGAGCAGTTCTCATTTGTTGCAAATGTTGTGTGGACAGCCCAGCAGATCACTGATGATAATTTAAAGAAAGTGCAGTTGGCCATGGCACTGCAAGATAGCGCGATGACTTGGTATATCAAGTACTATCAAGATCACCCTGCCAAGACATTGGCAGATACTCAACAAGCATTTAACAATGAGTTTAAGAATCCTAAGTCTCAAGCACAGTCTGTTACAAAGTTTAAGGAGATACAACAAGTGGTAAATGAATCCTCATGGGATTTCAATCAAAGGCTAAAATGCCTGATCCGACAGGCTAATATGGACATCA
>APFE031162278.1:54754-84274 GCA_000404065.3 Pinus taeda | reverse complement strand
CAATCTTGGCAACAAGGTTGGCAAGGAACTTATGGGAGCCATCCACAATATCCTCAATATTTTCCTCAATATACTCCATACCCAAATCCATGTTATCACTACCATTCCCCTCCACCACAACCACAACCCCATCGACATCCATCTCAAATATACACTCCCACTCAACTACCTGTACCACCATTTCCAAACCCACACATTGAAGTAGCTCAACCCACTTACAATGCTGAGGTATAACACATCCAAACATCTCCTCTTGAGATCAATGGTATTCACCATAGCTCAGGAAGAGTATTGCAAAAAAAAGATCATATTGATATCATTGAAGGACCACCTCTAGAAGAAGAAGATTCAAATAAGAAGACTACAAAACCATGGGCTGCGATTAATGAAGAGCAGACATCAAAATTAGAGATCAAGAGAACTCCCTCATGGTTACCATAAAATCCTCCATGTATTCAAGAGAACAATCAACAAAAAGAGGAAGATTTGAAGGTCATGGTAGAAGAAGACATGAAGAATGATCCATATCAGAAAAAGGACCAAGGACATCACAACTATATTGAAATATTGTTCTAGACAATCACTAAGTTGCAACATCACTCTCTTCCTCAACTATGCTTGATCCTTTCAAAGTCAAATTATTTGGTCTCTAAAATCCAGGTACATATCAATGCATACATTTCAAGTCTCCACATCATTTGTTCTATCATCTTGATGTGCACATGGCTCCATTGGAAGTATTCTTATACTTGAAAGTGATTTTGTTTTTCAAGTAGGGTAGGGTAGAAGAAAAAAAAAACAAAACGAAAAATAAGAGAAAAAATAAAAATCTAAGGTGAAAACCTCCTTGGAGGTGCCTCAGATTGGCTCATTGATTGAAAACCTTTATGAGGCTGTCAATGGGTTCGGAAAAAAATAAAAAAGAGAAGAAAAAAAAAGATCCTAGGTGAAAACCTCCTTTGAGGCGCCTAGGCAGACCTACTAGTTGAAAACCTCATTGAAGCGGCTAGTAGGCCTAGAGGAAAAAGGAAAAAAATAAAATAAAATAAATCCTTGCTCCATGCATCTCTTTGATAAATGCATGTACTCTCCAACATTTGCAAGCAACAAAAAAAATTTGGTACCAAAAGGAAAATTGGTCAAGCCTAGTCAAAAGAAGTCAAATTTTGACTTTCTCCTACTTCGCTCAAATGCTCCAACAAGGCTGAGGCCATGCCAATCCATCACCCTCATATATTTTCACCATCCACCCATCATTCTCAACCTTCTACCACTCATTTTCCTTGCTATCCTAAAAAACTACAGGATGTTATGTTTTACTACAGGATACAAAAATATGGTGGTCTGGGTGCAAGTGTTAATGATAAGCATTTAAAACTCGAAACGATTTATTCTAGTGCAGGTGGTACTTCTTCTTGGATTTCCTTTGTCATATCAATCATCCACCTCTAAACTTAGTGATTCTGCTAAAATAACATAACTACTTAATTAACCTGAATTTGGAAACTCATCAATTTACCCATGGAACCGAAACGAAACAACAGTCTCGTTCATAACCTTCTTGGGTCTGAAATCTGAATTAGCTTGCGCGTACTTTTGTAAGCAATATCAGTCGGATCTCACCCCTTCACAATGAACGGTTGTGATCGATCCAGACTTCAACGGGTTAAGTCATAATTCATACCATGTCACATCCGATTTCCAAATTAAATCTTGTGCATGTTAACCACGCAATTGTCGTCGGATATGCCTCCTGCAAGTGGACGATTGCGATTAACTGAGGTATTAACTTAATTTTATAATTTATCACATCCGTTTTCTGAATTAACGTTCACACTTGCTAGCGCACAATCACCGTTAGATCTATGGATCCATTGATCGAATGATTTATGCTTTTCTTTTGAGTTTAGTGGGAATTTGCCAGGTTTTCTTTGTTCCACCAAGATTTAATGCTTCCGCCAACTTTAGACTGTCTCTAATTCATATTCCTTAAAACATATCTCGGCTATTCAATACACAATGAATTAAGGTTTGAATGCGATAACACAAAATTATATGAATCTAACTCTAATGGTCGAACTAGAAATCAACACAATTTAGAAATATTTAGAAGGGGATTTAAAACCTCCAGCACTGACCATTCATACACAATATACACAGAGATACAGAGAGATTCCAAATTTTACAATCAAATCCTCCTTAGCCAAATCCAACCCAAAACCTTTTACATTAATTCAAAACTTACATAAATACCTTAGATTCAATAATCAAATCCTCAATCAATGGATTGAATCTGCCTAATCCTAGATAAATACCTAATCTGCATGATATTCTCCTCGAGAATCTCAACTAAGCCTAAATACTTAAATTAATTACAAAATAATTCAAATCCCTGAATTCTAGCTCAAATCCTATCTAGAAAACTTTGTAAATTGATAGCTAAAGGATCCCACTCCTTTTCTTGTAAACTTTTTTGTATTTTTTGAAATAAATTTGAAGCCTTTTGTTTTCAAGCCTCGTGCTCCTGCATCAAACTCCTGACGACAAAATTCTTCATGGGCTCTTGTCCATGAGCTCTTCTTCAGAACTGCCCAACTTCCGTAGCATGGCATCTGTCATCCAGGTAGCATCAACAATTGGTTGATACTTCCACTTGACCAAATACTGAAAATACTCTTGTCCTCTTGTCTTCTTAAACAATCTCTTGTCCAAAATCTGTTCTGGTTGCAATGCCTTTGCTATAGGTAATTGTTTTACCTACTCAACCTCTTGTTCTTCCTTATCCTCTACTGTATCATCTGCATCACCCTTTTCATACCTGTACAAATCAACAACATTGAAAAGTGGAGATATTCCAATATCAGGGGGTAATTCAATTTCATATGCATTTGTAGAAAATTTCTTCAAGACTCTGCATGGTCCAATTTTCTTAACTTTTAACTTGTTATACTCCCTTTTTGGAAATCTTTCCTTCCTTAGGTGTGCTAAAACCAAATCTCCAACCTCAAAATTAAATTCTATTTTCTTCAAATTTGCTCTGCTCTTGTATTTTATGTTGTTGTCCTGTAACTGTTGTTTTACCTGTTCATGTATTTCTTGAATCAAGCAAAATCTTCTCCTTTTGCACTTTTCAGTTTAGATTTTCCCAAGTCTCTAATTTAGACACTCCTCTTGGGTGCATTCCATAACCTATATGGAATGGACTCTACCCTGTACTCCTGTTAGGAGAATCATTATAAGCATATTCCACCTATGTCAAAACTTGATCCCACTATTTTGGATGTTCACTTGCAAGACTTCTCAGAAGATTACCCAAGCTTCTGTTTACAACTTCAGTCTGTCCATCAGTCTAAGGATGATAAGTTGAATTGAAACTCAATTTAGTACCAAGTTTCTTCCACAAGGTCCTCCAGAAATGACCAACAAATCTGGTGTCTCTGTTTGAAACAATGCTCTTAGGTAACCCATGCAACCTTACAATCTCCTTAAAAAACATATTAGCAACATGAGTAGCATCACTGGTTTTATAACATGGAATAAAATGCGCCATTTTAGAAAATTTGTCTATTACAACATAAATTGAATCATGTCCTCTTTGAGTTTTTGGTAAACCCAAAACAAAATCCATACTTACCATATCCCCAGGTCTATCTGGAATAGGTAATGGAACATACAAACCCATGTTTTGGCTCCTTCCCTTTGCATACTAATAGACTTTACTATTTTTCACATAATTCTCCACTTCAGACCTCATCTTCGGCCAGAAATAAAACTAATTCAATTGCTCATAAGTCTTGTCTACACAAAAATTTCCTCCAAGTCCACCACTATGTTTCTCCTTGATTAAATTTTCCCTCATAGAACAATTTGGTATGCATAGCTGATTTGTTTTTAAAAACAATCCTTCTTGCAAGAAAAAATCTAGCCACTTACTTCTGTCTAACAAAACAAGAGTTTTACAAGCTTCAAATGCCTCTTTAAAACCTAAATCTTTCTCATATAACCCAACCCTTGAATTTGACTTTCCTAAACTAAAATGCTTTTTCTACTTAAGGCATTTGCTACCTTGTTTGATTGGCCAGTTATATGCTTCAATACAAAATTAAAACCTTGAAGATATTCTACCCAGTTTGCATGTTTCTAACTAAGCTTTGCCTCTTGCATAATGTACTACAATACATGGTTGTCTGAATAAAGTATGAACTCCTTAGACATCAAGTAATGTCTCCACTTCTTCAATGACTGCACAACTGCATAAAACTCCTTATCATAAGAAAAATATTTCTTCTTTGATTCATTTAGTTTTTCACTGAAATAGGATACAGGTCTATCCTCCTAACTTAAAACAGCTCCAATGGCTTCTCCACTAGCATCACATTTCACTTGAAAAGGTTTATTAAAATAAGGCAAAATTAAAATAGGTTTTTCACGTGATCTTTCTTTTCAACAACTGAAAGTTCTTCTTTGATTCAGCAATCCATTTAAATGGTTGTTTATCCTTATTTATAGTGTCAATAATAGAAGCATTGATATTACTAAATTTCCTTATGAATTTCCTATAAAAAAATAGCAAGACCATGAAAACTTCTTACCTCAAAAACACTTTTTGGTGAAGGCCACTCTATGATTGCCTTGATCTTCTCTAGATCCATCTTTAATCCATCAATAGAAACAAAAAAGCCCAAATATACCAACTCTTCTTTCATGAATGAAGATTTCTTTAAATTTAATAGTAACTTTTCTTGTTGTAGCATCTGTAAGACATAATTCAGATGTCTCATATGTTCCTCTCTACATCTGTTGTAAACTAATATATCATCCAGATATACTATTACAAATTTACCAATAAATTCTTTCAAAACTTCATTCATAAGCCTCATAAATGTACTAGGAGCATTTGATAACCCAAAAGGAATTACCATCCATTCATATAATCCTCCATTTGTTTTAAAAGCAGTTTTCCATTCATCCCCTTCTCTAATCCTTATTTGATGATAACCACTTTTTAAATCCAGTTTTGTAAAATATCTTGCTCCACTTAAAAAATCCATCAAATCTTCAATTCTAGGTAAAGGAAATATGTCCCTGGTTTTTATTTTGTTGATTTCTCTTGAATCAATGCACATTCTCCAGCCTCCATCTTTCTTTGGACTCAACACTGTTGCCACTACACAAGGACTCAAACTCTCTCTAATAAGTCCTTTATCTACCAGTTCCCGAATCTGTTTTTTGATTTCCTCATTTTTTGTGGGAGTCATCCTGTAAGCTGCTTTATTTAGTAGATTTTCCCCTGGAATCAAATCTATATGATGACTGATTTTTCTAATGGGTGGTAACTCATTAGGCAAATCATCTACAATAATATCACAATAACTATCTAGCATCTCTTGAATTTCAATTGGAAATTCAAAAATTTTAGTGGAAGTAATTATTACCTTGGGTTTGCAAATCAATGCAAAATTTACCTCATCCTCTTCAATCTATTGCAAGTATTCTTTTCCACTCAGCAATAGGGTCTTTGGATCAAACTTTCTTGATGCATCCTCTTCTTCCATAGGCAACAATGTATGATTAATACCATCCTTACCAAATTTGTATGTGTTCCTTTAACCATCATGCATAGCTCCTCTGTCATACTGCCAAGGTCATCCTAGTAATATGTGATACACATCCATAGGCATCACATCACTCAGAATTTTGTCTTTGTATCTACCCAACTACAACTCCACTTCACACTGTTCATTCACTAACAACTGATGTCCTTTTTGAAGCCATGACACCTTATAAGGTGTTGTATGTTTCTTTGTCTTCCATTTCAACTCTCCACCACTTTTGTAGAGACCAAATTATCTGTGCTACCACTATCAATTACCATTTGACAACATTTTTCCTTGAACCTTGCACACAGTCCTGAACAAAGTCTTTCTTTGTGTTGGTTCAACAACTTCCTTTGTTGGTTTTAACAAAACTTTGTTAACTACCAAAGATTCTCCTTTCTTTGGTACATTTTCTTCTTCTGACACCTTTGCTGCTTCCTCTTCAGTCTTAGAAACAATTGCATTTCTCTTATTTGTTCCTATTAGGGCCTGGATCTACCTCAGGCTGAAGGAAGGTAGGTCTAGGGTAACATCAAACCATGCTTAACCTAGTAGCTAGCCCTACCAAGTTGGGAGAGGGCTCTCTCCTTGTCAATCTCAATTAGGATATTGGCAACTAGTGGCTTGAGATGACTGAAATGAATGTTGATTTCAGGCTAGGTATAGTAGACTAGGGTTTATGGTTTGATTTTAGGTTTTGGTTGCTGGATCAATTGGAGAAGGCAAATTGGGTCTGGGAAATCAACTCATGGATACAGTAATGTTTTGTAGGGCGAGGTAGGCAAGGGTTTATGTACTAGAAATGGATTAAGATGGTAGATCAAGATAGCTGAGGAGTTCAAGAGGGCATAAAGAAACTATGAATCATCTTCAAACAGTTGAAAACATTGAAATCCAAATGCATTCCCAAGACAAAACACAACAGTGTATTTTGTCCATTCCCCTTGATTCATTTAGTTTTAGAAGAGAAAGATGGATTTGGATACATATAAAATATAAGAAAAACTAATTACAAAGAAGAAACAATACATAAACTCATTGTCACAAGAATCCCACAAATATAGTTGTGAAACTTGGTTTTATTCTTTGCCAAACTGGTGATACAAATGTTCAATGAGTGCCATCACTTCCACCAAACTCCAACCTTTACAAATGACTAAGAAATTACATAATATAGGTAGGGAAACCACTAATGCTAGCCATCAAGGTCGAATCCATGAGAAAAGGGGTGGTTTCAACCATATCTAAACTAGAAACACAAAAGTAGGCAATGGAACAACTTGCCTCTAAAACTTAGGGAACCGATTCATTACAGCTCAAAACCACTTGGAACTTGATGTATCTACCCTATGAGGTGATTTTCATCTATACTTACATCAAACACATCATTTACCATGCATATATTTACCTAAACAAGAAGAAAGGTCAACCACTAAAGAAACTGGGCAAAATTTTGAGTTTTAGGCAAAATTGACAAAATCTACCTGATGTGTAGCGCCCTGAGCCTGATGCGCAGCACCGCTTCAAGGCTACTTTTGGAGGCCTTCAACTCATCCAAATCAGACCCAAGATAGCTTGTTGGAAATCCCTACACGTCTAGTTTCTGTAACACTTTGAATTTTCTAATTTGGAGGTAATTTTCCCCCTCAAAAGTGGATTCTCCCAAGACTAATTCCTATGTGTCCAAAAAGTGGCAAAGAGGGCATTGCTTTAGTGTTTTTTGCCCTTTTGTTGGCCAAGATCTCCTCCAAAATTGATGAAACTTTCTAGGTTTTCTTATTTTTTGATGCCAAATCCAAATCTACAAGCCATTTGTTAAGAGGATGCACCAATTCAATGCGCAAAGCTGGTGGCGCCACGCATCAACCGAAATTTTCTGTGTTTCTAATTCAAATATTGGAAAATGACAAAATTGTCTCAAAATATGCCCAATTTTGGCTCAAAAATGCATCATGGGTTGCTTTGTTGGGCTAAAGTCACATCAGCCAAAATTTTGAGCATTTCATCCTTCTTTTTTCCTTTTAAGGCCCTCCTTAATTTTACCTTAAGGTGCTTGATCCTCTTGTTGCATACTCTATTTCGGGTCAAATAATGATGTGTCATATGCCTTAGCATCTTGTTGTCTCTATTTGATTTCTTCATAAGGCCCTCAAGGTGGATATTTACCCTTTCAAGCCATATCTCTCTATCATTTACCACCTCTTGTTCAACTGGAGTCAAGAGAACCAGATGATCTTTACTACTTTATCTCTATGGCATGATGTGGTGATGAGATGGTGAATGGTGGATAATAGATGGGGGAAAAGGATCAGTATGAAGAGATTTGTGAAAGGAGAAATAGTGATGAGGTGAGGTAGGGGAGTGAGAGGGATGGATAGAGGACCTAGGGTTTTGATGAATGAGCTTAGGCTTTCATAAAGGGATTAGTTTCTTAGGGAAATAGGGAAAGTGAAAATAGGTTAGGGAAAATGGGATCAAGGGGTAGATTTAGGGAAAATGATAATGGGAAAATGAAGACAAGTGACAAGAGCTAGAAATAGTGAGAAATTTTGTAGGAGACAACTAGGGTTTTGAGTTTTAATATGCTAAAACCACAATTATAGCATAAAAATCCTATGTGAGATCAAAAGTGAGGTTACTTACTTGATTGGAAGAGAAATGCAGCAATGACGGTGATTAGAGGTGAAGTTTGAGGGTTTTGAAGTGTTACTGGCCAATGCACAGTGCTAGTGTAAATCAACATAAGAGAAAACTGCCTGATGTGCAACACCACTCTGATGCACAATGCCAGCCTCCCAATGCGCAGCGCCACTTTCCTATGTGTAGTGCCAACTTCAAGGCGCGTTTTGACTACCTTCCCGATGTCACAATTGGGCATGTGATAGCTTGTTGGAAAGCTTGTCGATTCTAATTTCCAAAAAATCTTGAATTTTTTAATTTGGAGCTCATTTGCCTTGTCAAAAGTCAAATCTCCCAATACTGGTCAAAATGTGTAGAATGAGACTGCCTGAATGCAGAGTGTTGTTGCAGTCAACTTTTGAAGGTCTTCCTCAACTCCAAATTGAGCTCATGATAGCTCATTGGAAATCTATCTCTGTCTATATATCATTTAAATCATAAAGCAAGTCATTTGAACATCATAGGTAGGTGAAATCGTGATTGTCCCAAGGTCACTCCAGAAGTGCATCAATCCTCGTGAGGCCAATGATGTTTTCGACATTTCTCCCAAACCATGAAACCTGTGTAAAAACTGAAAGTTGTTTTTCTTCTTGGGTCAATGATGGACAAAAAAATCTCTCATTTTTTTCAAATTCATCTTTTCTTGCTCAGAAACATAGTTTGAAGAAAACCTATCCCGATATGTGAAACAAGGGATTTGTAGAAATGAAGGGAAATGAATGGGACGAGGGGCCTCTAAATTATTGAGAAAATTTGGGTAAGTAGGGAGGGATGTTAGGAAGCAGGTGAAAGTGAAGTGTGAAATATTGAGTGAGGGGAAGGGGTCCAAAAGGGCCAAACACAAGCCTAACCTAGAAAATTGTCAAATTGTAGCAATAAGCTAGGGTTTGTGGGAAAATGACGAATTTGAGGGATATCAGTGATGGGAATTGTTTAAGAATGTATGTTAGGGATAGGGGAAGGTGTATGAATGTCAGGACACGATTTTTTTTTATCATTTAACCATCCAAGAAAAATTACCTTCAAAACCCTAGGAGAGGGAAATGGGCCTTACCCAAGTACAACTAAAACACGAACAAGGTGTAAAATGACCCATTGGAACCTGAAATGATGATGAAAAATATTTGAATGATGGTACACTAAGCTGAATGGTGACATGGACCAATACTTGGAAGACTTTGGAAGGAGTGAAAACAACCCTAGACCTAATACCTAGTAACCAAATTTACTTGAAGACTCACTGAAATGACAAATTTTGACTTCGACACCCTAAGACCACTTTGTAAGAGAATGTTTGATCACTGGTGGAAGGCTTCAAAGACTTACACTAACATTGGCTCCAGTGGGGATGGTAGCTCCTTGGAGGTGCTAAGAACACCATAGACCTAGTAGCCTTATCCATTGGGCATGGAGTCAAAAACTCTAACTCAAATGCTTAATCAAATACTGATAACTCAAATACACAAACTGACTCTTACTCAACTAAAAATTGACTCAATATTAAAACATAACTGACAGACTGGAAACTATACTCAAAATGGAACTTATTCAATAAAACCTAGTCCAATTGTTCTAGTCATCACCTGATCAAGTGAAGTGAAACAACCAATGCAACCAAGTAAGCATTCTGGCTACTATTTTCATTCTCCACAAGTGCTTGCTTATAAACAACAAGAGAAAACTACTGAAAGGAAACTCCCTTGAAAACTTGTAAAAAGATCCAAATTTTCCCAAATTGAATAATATGGATGCTCTATCCGACTCCAAAAGTACTACATAGGAATCTTGAAATTCATGTGCATTGGGACTTAGCTCATCCGATGGATTACTTTTCTCCTCCTCATACCATGAATGTAAACTTTTGTCTAAGCTTTGTGACGAGACTCTTGCTGAAAATGACAAAAAAATCGACTGTCAGATCAAGTTTGTATCAATACTTGTTTCAATCTCACAGTTAGCTAGTGGAGAAGGACTTTGACTACAGACATCATCCAACACATTAGCTATTGAATCGTGTAAAACTTGAAAAGACTGTTGCAACCCATTTTTGATTGGTTCGAATGAGATGGCATGATTTTCTATAGGCTGCTCATCCTTTATTGAATATATACTATGCAAATTTCCCTTCAAAAACTGAAATGATTCGAAACAGAATGATACAGAATCATCTTGCATCATTTAATCATATATTCAGCTTCCAAGTCTTAATTTGCAACTTGACAATCATTTGCAACTTCACAATCAATGGCATTCGATGGCTGCAAATCTAGATAGGAGAAGTCTTGAACAAGGATCTCATTGCCCTTTAGATGGTCCAGATCAAAACTTATCGTTGGTTGATTTCTGATTGAATGAAAGTTGTCTCTGATGATCTAAAACGAAGCAAAACAAAAAGGCAAAGATCCGTCACTTACTTCAAAATTTGTTGCACTTTCCTCCTCACTTCCATAGCTGATATGCATCGATTGATCACTGTATTCGAGCTACTTAAAGTGGACTTCCTCCTTCCACAAACCAACTGCTGATTTATCTGCAAAACTAGCTTTTGTTTGGAGGACATAATCATCATCATACTGATCAAACTGAGGCAAACCATTAGTAAAAAAACACATCATCAAGCATGCATGTCATATTAATAGATCTCTCTTTTCCAAGATGATCTATAAAACAATCATTATCAGGTCTATGACAACTGGGATAATAAAGAAAATGTTTTGGATCAACAACTTGTTCCTCTTCAATCAGTGAACCATGGTCTTGAAAATTATACTCATTCCTTTTGGTGATCCTTTGCATCATCTCTTCCACTGCACTTACCAAAATGTCAAGCTTTACCTCTAAAGATGTCGATTCCTCTTGATCTATGTTCTTCATCTCTTCTTCCTTCAACTTTTCCCTTCTGATCAGCAAATTAGCCTCTACATCTACTGCACTATTTTGCATCTCTTCAAGTGTTGCAAGGTTCCTTTCTCTCAGCTAAAACTCCGTTTCCGGATCAAAGGCATCCAAGTAGTGCAAGAGAGCGGATCTAGGAGGAGGTCTTATATTAACTGGCATCAAAAAATAGACTTGGTTAAACCTGACAGAAAACTGTTGTACTGTCTCCCCTGGCAATCTTTTCAGCTGATTATACTCTTCTATAATCAAGAAAGGATCTTGTTTGACCACCCATTTGTCGAGGAAAACTTTGACGAACTGCTAGAAATCTGAGATGCTCGCATCATGTAGGGTTTTGAACCAACTCTTGACTTTGCCTTGCAAAGAAAGAGCAAAAATCCTAATATTGACATCCTCTTCATCAACTTTAAAAAGTTCAAGAAAAGACTCAAAATTCAGTACATGTCTCTCAATAGTGATGTTGTCACATTCACCATCAAATCTTGGTAGATATAGGTAATGATTTTTAGGTAAAGCATGGGATATAGGAGGTAAAATCAGAGGCTTGTATCTATCTGGAATTTTACAAGGTATAGGAATATGTACAGAAGGTGTAGAATCAGTCTTTGTCTCTTGAGGCTCATCAGTTTGAAGACGATCATCATAAAATTAATAAGAAGGGTCTTGATCAAGATCAAAGGCATGCGCAGAGTTTTTCGACTCGGGGGCGGATGACGGAGCGGACGGCGGAACCCTAAGGGAGTGGAATGCAGGTCCTGAGACTCGCATGCGAGAATCGCGGAGCAGCAGACGGCGGGCAGCAAGGGTGCCAGTCTGCCTGAGGTAATCTCTGGGTTAATCAGTTTTTTCTTATTGGTTTTCAGCAGAGAAATTAGGGTATCATTATAGATAATAGACTTGAGGAGGAAATGGAAAACCAGCAGGGGAGGGGAGAGGTCCCCTCCTTCAAAAATGTTGTTGCGGGGGAAACCAGTACCATCAGAATACAGTGGAATCTGAAGGAAAACAGTGCTCCAGTGATGGGCAACCTATGGAAAAAGAGAATGGGCGGGAAATGTCTTCCGAGAGCCCCAAAACATCCCAGATATGTCATTCCCTGTAACAAACTAGAGGAATACACTAGTTACATGAAGGACCATGCGCTGATTTGCAAGTTCATAGGGTACTGGCCAACTAAGAGAGAACTGAATAGATGGATTCTTCAAAGATGGAGACCAAAAGGGCACATAGATCTAAAATTGGGGGCGAAAGGGTTTTTTACAGCCATCTTTGCAAATCTAGAGGACAAAGAAAGGGTTTTTGAGGAGGGGCCGTATTTTATGAATAGTGCGGGCTTGTTCATGAAACATTGGGAGGAACGATAAAACCCGGAAAATGAAAGAATGCTGGCTGCCCCAATCTGGGTTCGATTGTTCGGTCTACCAGAGGAATTTTGGGACCCCGAAATCTTAGAAGGGATTGGAAATACAATTGGGGGCTTTATTAAAATAGCAGAGGCGACAAAACGAGGCAAGTTTAACTCATATGCTAGGCTCTGTGTATATATGAATATATCTGAGCCTCTTCCCGAATCCATTGAATTGGAATACCATGATGATATCTGGAAGAAGCCAATAGACTATGAACACATTCCATTTCGATGCCGTAAATGCCATGAATATGGCCATCTTTATAGGCAATGTCCGTTGAATAAGGAGGAAGAGTTCGATAGAAGCCAAGAAACACATCAAGGAGGAGCCGGAGTTACGGGAGAGGCAGATAGGGATTTTATACAAGTTTCAAGAAGAAAGAAACGGGGCAAAGAGGGTCCCAAGACTCAGACACAGGAAAAGCCCCTTAATACCGTAAGCCAAAACAAGTTTCATGTCCTTCAAAATGAAAGCGAGGACTATGAAGTGAATCTGGGGAATGATGATGAGATGGGCAATACGCCTATGGAAGGAGTCACGGAAACAAAAGAAAAAGAACAGAGTTTGGGGAAAGCAGTGGAAGAAAGGGTGGTGGGAGAATCTGAAGTAGTGACAGAGCCTTCCCAGATGGACGTGGAGAATCAAAAGGAAAATGAGGTGGAGGAGGAAAGAATCATGAAACAACTAATTCAGGAATGGAAAATTTTGGATAACAGATTCATACCAGAGAAACAGAAACAATTGTTCAAAGAAGCATTTCAAAAGTACAAGGAAAAAAAAGGGAGAGCAAGGATAAACAGCTAATCAAAGCAAGTGAACAAGAGAATGATCAGATGGGAATGGACGTTTCTGGCAAAAATAGCAGGAAAAGAGGATGGAAGTCACTGAGTGAAGCCATTCAAACTGTGGGAGAAACGTTGATTAACTCAGGCAAAGTGATACCTCTGTCAGAGGTATTTTTTCCCTCTTACCAAAAGTTTTAAATGATTGTCATCAGCTGGAATATTAGAGACTTAAATAGCAAAGGAAAACAGAGATATATGAAAGAGAAGCTGAAAAAAGAAAAACCAAGTATTATGATTCTTCAGGAAACAAAAATTGCAGTTCAGCAGTTGGAAGAAATTATCAACAAAAATAAGCTTCAATACGAAGTTATGGGGAAAGATGTTATTGGATCTGCGGGAGGACTTGCCATTCTATGGAACCCAAATGACATAACCCTAGAAGGTTGGACTAGCATGACCAGTATCCTTACAGGCATTGGTAGAATAGTAGGAACGAATGAAAAAGTAGTCATTTCAGGGGTTTATGGCCCACCCACCCCAGGGGAGAAAGAAATCTTCATCCAAAAACTGAAGGCAATGCGTAGAATCTACCCAGAGCCTGCATGGATTATAGGAGGTGATTTTAACTTAATCCGGTCCCTCGAGGAGAAAAAGGGGGGGATAATAAAAGCTTATCAATACATGAGTATGTTCAATGATATGATTAATGAATTGAGATTAGTTGATATTCATAGAATCAATGGAATTTGTACTTGGAATAATAGGAGGGGGGGCAAGAACCAGATTGCCTCGAGACTTGATCGTTTCTTAGTTTCTAAACCTGTTATGAACAAGGATGTTTTCATTGAGGCAAAGATCATGCCTTGCCTTGGATCCGATCACTGGCCTATCAGACTAGAGGTAGATATTAAAAAGAACTATGGAAGGAGACCCTTCAGATTTGAATCCTTTTGGTTAAGAGATCCTGGATTTATTAAGAAGGTAGAAGAATGGTGGACACAAAATTCAGCTCAGGGTAAAGGAAAGATGCATACTTTCCAACTAAAACTTAAAGAATTGAAGGGGAAAATCAATAAATGGAACAAGGAAGAGTTTGGCAATATCTTGGAGGAAAAACAAAAACTAGAAGCGGAAATGGAATCGTTGCAGCAGAAGATAATCATAGAAGGTAGGACAGAGGACAGTGTTAGAGAGGAGGGGATAATTCTTGGAAAACTTGAGGAAAGGTGGATACAAGAAGCATTGTTGTGGAGGCAAAAATCAAGAATAAAATGGTTAAGGGAAGGGGAAAGAAACACTAAATTTTTCCATCGGGCAATGATCCAGCACAGACAAAGAAACATGATATTGTCCATCAAAGATCAGAATGGAGTGAGAGTTTTGGAGCAAGAAGGGATTAAACAGGTGCTGGTGGACCATCACAAAGGTATTTTAGCTGAACCATCAGTAGACAGAGAGGAAGCCATTAAGAAAATATGCTCATCCATTCCCCGATTAGTTACAGAAGACAAAAACAATGCTTTGATGAGGGCGGCTAATTTAGAGGAGGTAGAAGAAATTGTTAAATCCATGAAAAAAGGTACTGCTCCAGGCCCAAACGGCTTCACGATTGAATTCTTTCAAGCGAGCTGGCATTTTCTGGGAAGAGAAATCCTAGAGTTGATAGAAGAATCCTGGATGAACCAGAAGGTATGGCCCGCTATTAATTCAACTTTTTACGCTTTGATTCCTAAGAATGACAACTTGGAAGATGCTAATGGGTTTCACCCTATAGCATTATGTAATGTCATATATAAGATAATAACATCCTTGATTCCTAAAAGATTGAAACCTTTGCTGGATAAGCTAATATCTTCTGAACAAACGGGTTTTGTAGAAGGTAGGCAAATCCTTGATGGTCTAGTAGTATCCCAAGAGGTCATCCATTCTCTAAAAATGAAAAACCAAAAGGGTATGATGATTAAATTAGACCTATCGAAAGCCTATGATAGACTGAACTGGAATTATCTGGGAGAGGTTCTGGAAAGTTTTGGCTTTTGTAGGAGATGGGTAAAGTGGATTCACAGTCTAATTTCATCCCCGATCTTCTCCATACTCGTTAATGGAACTCCCTCTAAAACCTTTAATGCGTCTAGAGGCATCAGGCAGGGAGACCCTTTATCTCCGTTTCTCTTCATATTGGCAGCAGAAGGCCTTGGTAGATACATTAAAAAGGAACGGGCAGCGAACAAACTCAAGGGCTTGAGGATATGGGGTAACGAGTTACCTTTAACTCATCAGCAATTTGTTGATGACATTATGCTTTTCGGGGAACCAACTGTGAAAGAAGTGAGACAGCTGAAGAAGATTCTGGACTTATTTTCAGAAGCCTCAGGACTGGAGATCATTAAAGACAAATCTTGTGTATTTTTCTTCAACACAATGGAACAGATTAAATCCCATCTCATAAGACTGCTGGGATTCAGAAGAGGAGAATTGCCAATGAAATACTTGGGAAACATGCTGGACTTTACTTCCAAAAGATTGAAAAACTGGCAAGGAATCCTGGACAAACTGAGTAACAGAGTCGCGAACTAGGCTTTTAGAACCCTAAATATCGCAGGGAGGATTGTGCTGGTGAAATCCGTTCTTCAAGCTATTCCCATTTATCCCCTGTCGATAATGGCAGTTCCTTTAGGTATCTGTTCAAAAATAAGAGAAATCATTAGAAAGTTCATTTGGGGAGGACCAAATTATCAGAAAAAATGGGCCCTAGTTTCTTGGAACCACCTAACAGAAAGAAAGGAAAAAGGAGGCTTGGGATTACGTGACCCGGAAAGACTTAACAAGGTGTTAGGAGAAAAGCTTTGGTGGCGTTGGCTAAGGGGGGGTAACGACCTGTGGAAAGTCATTTGGAGACGCAAATACAACATGCCAAACTCACCAGTCGACATTTTAAGGCAGAGGGAAACTCCCAAGGGTTCAACAATCTGGGACTTAGCCCGTCAAAACAGAGATATTGTTGAAAATCATATTTTCTGGGAAATCCAAGGTGGAGGAGAAGCAAATTTCTGGGAGGAAAAATGGCGGAAGAAGGAAAAAATGAGTAAAATTGCATCGATCCAACAGTTACAGGGGAAAATAGGGGGAAACCGAAACCATGTCAAAGATTACTGGAAAGATAATGAACTGGATGGAATCTGGATAAAATGGACAAATCCAAGTGAATGGGAATGCGATATAAACCAAGAGAAACAAGCAGCATACATGAAGGAGGTGGAGTCCAAGAAAATTAAAGCCCGCGAAGGTAGAGACATTCTTTGATGGGGGTATTCCATGAAAGGTTCCTTCACTATTAAAGAAGCCTACTATCTATCTGAGACACAGGATATTGATGCAGAGAATCTAGATTGGAACACTATATGGGGAAGTAAATGGTGGCCGAAAGTTTCCTTATTCCTATGGCTTGTAGCCAAGAACAAGATTTTAACCTGGGACAGAATTCAAAAAAAAGGGTTCAGCGGACCCTCAAGATGTTGTCTATGTAAAAACGTAGAAGAGAACAGATCCCATCTCCTGCTTAACTGCTCATTCACAAAGAAAATATGGAGGGATACAAGAAAGACATTTGGTAAACAGGAGACGGGTCCCAGAGACATCAACGCAATCATTTTCCACTGGAACCAGGAAAATTTTCAATGCAAAGTTGTTAGCAGAGCATGGGATCTTATGGCAGGTTTTGTTTTTTGGATGGTCTGGAAAGAAAGGAACCGTCGGATCTTTCAGGACAAAGCCAAAGATCCAGAAATTATATGGAAACGGGTGGTCAGCTCAGTGAGGGAAACAATATTGACTGAGAAATGGGATGAGGAGGATTGGAAAGTGATCCCCACAGAGGAGAGGATTTTGAACAGCCTGAACTTAAAATATGAGATGGTTTTTCAGAAACATAGTAGTAGACTTAACGATCGAATCCAAAATCCTGACGTCTTCATCTATCCCAGAGATAACTTTATTAAATTAAACTTCGATGGTGCATCGAAAGGAAATCCGGGCAATGCTGGTTTCGGAGGCATTTTTCGCGACAATCAGAAACAAGTAAGGTGGATTTATGCGGAATGGGGAGGGGAAATGACGAATAATGAGGCGGAACTTTGGGCAATCCACCAGGGGCTGAGGATTGCAATCAGAAATGGTTATACAAGCCTGGAAATAGTTGGGGACTCCCAGATAGCGATCGATATTCTGAAGAAACTGAGCAATGGTAAAGATTGGGAGCGAGCAACTAGCAGTTGGCGGACAGCCGGAATTGTGCAGGAGATTGCAGGTTTGTTAAGTAGGATTGATTACAAAGTATTTTGTCATGTTAGGAGAAATGGGAATCGCGCGGCCAACTTCCTGGTGAATTGGGACTGTAGAGGACAAGACAGCAAGGTAGATAGCCAATGGAAATTGATTGGCGCCAACAGGGATTGGTTTGAGTTGGCAACGATTATTAATGAAGATCATGCGCAGGCAACACGCGAAAACGTCAGTAGAAATGAGTTGGACAGGTGATGGGGATGGAAAATCCCGATTCATGAATGCAGGCTAGTCGGGATAGAAGAGTGATGTGATGGGCATGCACCGAGTGGATCACCGAAGGCGTGCAAGGAAGCCAGATCAGGATCATTACCATTGCGAGATAATTAATGCAGACGATCTGAGAGGAGGATGGAGCGGCCTGACAGATCTGCTGAAGGGACTCTTGGATCCGGGAATGATGACCAGGCGCAGCATCCTCCCGAATAAGAATCATCGGCGAGGCAATTCCAATTCAGGCGCATATTTTGACGGAAGCAATGTTATAAAATCCCAAACAGGCAAGGAAAAACCGCAGTTCTATTTTTTCCTAAACCAGAGCACAGGGAGCGGGAAAGAAACAACTCAGCGAGGTAGAATTATCCCTCACAGGCACCAGAGCATCTCTTGTGGCACTATTCGCGTTACCATGGAGACTAGGATGAAAACGAGGGCAACGGAGGAGCCAAAGAATACAGCGGACAAGAATAGGGATAGGAAAGGCAAGACTATGGACACTGAGGAGCTCCCAACTGAAATTTTCGAGATTGAAGATGACTCAGCGGACGCCGACCCCTGGTGCGAATCTCTCAGGAAATATATTGCTCAAAGCAACGTTATTGGTGCTAGGAACCAGCAGGAGAAAGGGGAGCAGCCTGCCTCTCCGGAGGATCGTGTTCGGAGATACAGCCAGAAGAGAAATGTCAAGGCTTCGGGGAACAGAGCAGCTGCGGGAGGTATGCGGGGTCGAAGAAAGAGGCAGAATGCAGGCGACAAAGGGGAGAACTCCAAACAGGAATCGGCTCCCGGGAAAAAAGCAAGAAGCTCGATAGAACAGAGAATTCGACAAGCTGAGAGAGCTTACCAGCAGAACACAAACCCAGTGGTTAGAAGAATTATACAGCACCTGGAGGAGGAGTCTTTACAAGGCCAATCGGACGAAGAAATGGAGGATTGGGAATTCTTATTGCAGGACCCAGGTAACACGAGAGGCAGAATGTCTCTGTTCAAGCAATCGCTCCACATGTATTGGGTGATGAAAAGGTTATTGGCAAAAGCTCTTGAGCAAGTTGCTACGGAAATGGCGGAAATAGCGCAGGGAGGTCCAGAGATGCGTAGGGAACTGAGGTTCATCCACATTGCTCTAGAGAGACAAGAGGAGAAACTGGAGGAATTACACCAGCTTCTGAAGGGAGATCACCAGGGCGCAGATGGTGAAGCAAACCAGCATCCTGCAACTGAAGATGTCTGAGTTCAGATATGTATAGGAAAATACATAATTTTGCTAATCATAGTTTCATGCATGTTCTAGATAAAGAGAATACTCCTATGCAGATTAGTAGGATTAGAAGTAATCAGGATTGTTTAGTCTATCTTGCTAAGATTTTCAGACTCTGGGCTCTTTATTTTTGGTCGGCTCTTAAAAACTTTAGATGGTTTAATACTCGGTTTCCCCATGCGGGCGAGTTACTTTGATCTGGATCGATGTACTGTTTTATTTTCTATAAAGTAATAGAAGGAGTCCCACCTCAGCTTACCAAAAAAAAAAGATCAAAGGCATGCACATATTTTGTATCCAAAATCTTCAAAGGGAAAGAATCAAATGCAGATCTAGGATCTTTCCTCGAATACAATATACTTTGTAAAGCCTTCTTGACATTCTCGGGAAAAGAGAAGAAATAATTTATAATGAAGAACATAATGTCTTGGATGAAATTCCAAATTGAATACCTGATATTTCCATATTGTCCCTTCATGTTTCTGTTGGTCAGGTTCATCCTCTAGTGGAGTCCTTGGATTTGATCTCAAAACTGATTTGGAATCGCCAGGTGAATGATTTCAGCTTTGTTGTGTCTGATCGTTGTTCACCATCAACAATCAAATCTGAACTTGAATACATTTTGCTGAGGAACACAAAACTACTTTCTCCAGTATGGTCACCACTATGTTAGTGCCTTGATATACCTCAGGCTGAAGGAAGGCAGGTCTAGGGTAACATCAAACCACGCTTAACCTGGTAGCTAGCCCTACCAAGTCAGGAGAGGGATCTCTCCTTGTCAATCTCAATTAGGATATTGGCAACTAGTGGCTTGAGATGACTGAAATGAATGCTGATTTTAGACTAGGTATAGTAGACTAAGGTTTCTGGTTTGGTTTTAGGTTTTGGTTGCTGGATCAATTGGAGAAGGCAGATTGGGTTCGGGAAATCAACTTAGGGATACAGTCATGTTCTGTGGGGCAAGGTAGACAAGGGTTTATGTACTAGAAATGGATTAAGATGGTAGATCAAGACATCTGAGGAGTTCAGGAGGGCATAAAGAAACTATGAATCATCTTCAAACAGTTGAAAACATTGAAAACCAAATGCATTCCCAAGACAAAGCACAATAGTGTATTTTGTCCATTCACCTTGATTCATTTAGTTTTAGAAGAGAAATATGGATTTGGACACATATAAAACATAAGAAAAACTCATTACAAATAAGAAACAATACATAAACTCACTATCACAAGACTCCCACAAAAATAGTTGTGAAACCTGGTTTTATTCCTTGCCAAACTACTGATACAAATGTTCAATGAGTGCCATCACTTCCACCAAAGTCCAACCTTTACAAATGACTAATAAATTACATAATATAGTCAAGGAAACCACTCATGCTATCTATCAGGGTCAAATCCATGAGAAAAGGGGTGGTTTCAACCATATCTAAACTAGAAACACAAAAGTAGGCAGTGGAACAACTTGCCTCTAAAACTTAGGGAACCAATTCATTACAGCTCAAAACCACTTGGAACTTGATGTATCTACCCTATGAGGTGATTTTCATCTATACTTATATCAAATACATCATTTACCATGCATACATTTACCTAAACAAGAGGAAAAGTCAACGACTGAAGAAACTGGGCGAAATTTTGAGTTTTAGGCAAAATTGACAAAATCTGCCTGATGTGCAGCGCCCTGAGCCTGATGCGCAGTGCCGCTTCAAGGCTACTTTTGGAGGGCTTACACTCATCCAAATCAGGCGCAAGATAGCGTTTTGGAAAGCCCTGCCTGTCTAGTTTCTGGAATACTTTGAATTTTATGATTTGGAGGTCATTTTCCCCCTCACAAGTGGATTCTCCCAAGACTGGTTCCTGTGTGTCCAAAAAGTGGCATAAAGGGCATGTTTTTAGTGTTTTTTTCCCTTTTGGTGGCCAAGATCTCCTCCAAAATTGATGAAAATTTCTAGGTTTTCTTATTTTTTGATGTTGAATCCAAATCTATAAGCCATTTTTCAAGAGGATGCACCAATTCAATGCACAGTTCCGGTGGCACCGCGCATCAGTCAAAATTTTCTGTGTTTCTAATTCAAAAATTGGAAAATGACAAAATTGTCTCAAAATTTGCCCATTTTTGGCTCAAAGCTGCATCATGGGTTACTTTGTTGGGCTAAAGTCACATCAGCCAAAATGTTTAGCCTTTCATCCTTCTTTTTTCCTTTTAAGGCCCTCCTTAATTTTGCCTCAAGGTGCTTGATCCTCTTGTTACATACTCTATTTCGGGTCCAATAATGATGTGCCATATGCCTTAGCATCTTCCTGTCTCTATTTTCTTTCTTCAGAAGGCCCTCAAGGTGTATGTTTACCGTTTCAAGCCATATCTCTCTATCATTTACCACCTCTTGTTCAACTGGAGTCTAGAGAACCAGATGCTCTTTACTACTTTGTCTCTATGGGATGATGTGGTGATGATATGGTGAATGGTGGATAATAGATGGGGGAAAAAGATGAGTATGAAGAGATTTGTGAAAGGAACAATAGTGATTAGGTGAGGTAGGGGAGTGAAATGGATGGATAGAGGACCTAGGGCTTTGATGTATGAGCTTAGGGTTTCATAAAGGGATTAGTTTCTTAGGGAAAACAGGGAAAGGGAAAATAGGTTAGGGAAAATGGGATCAAGGGGTAGATTTAGGGCAAATGATAATGGGAAAATGAAGACAAGTGACAAGAGCTAGAAATGGTGAGAAATTTTGTAGGAGACAACTAGGGTTTTGAGTTTTAATATGCTAAAATCACAATTATAGCATAAAAACCCTATGTAAGATCAAAAGTGAGGTTACTTACTTGATTGGAAGAGAAATGCAACAATGATGGTGATTAGAGGTGAAGTTTGAGGGTTTTGAAGTGTTACTGGCCAATGCGCAGCGCTTTCTCACCAATGTGCAATGCCTCTCTGATGCGCAACGCCAGTGTAAATTAACACAGGAGAAAACTGCCTGATGCGCAGCGCCCCTCTAATGCGCAGCGCCAGCCTCCCAATGCGCAGCACCACTTTCCTATGCACAGTGCCAACTTCAAGGCGAGTTTTGGCTGCCTTCCTAATGTCAAAATTGGGTGTGTGATATGTCATTATAAATCTTGTCGAGTCTACTTTCCAAAACATCTTGAATTTTTCAATTTGGAGCTCATTTTCCCTGTCAAAAGTCAAATCTCCCAAGACTGGTCAAAATGTGCAGAATGGGACTGCCTGAAAGCAGAGTGCTGTTGCGGTCCACTTTTGAAGGTCTTCCCCAACTCCAAATTGAGCTCATGATAGCTCATTGGAAATATCTCTTTGTCTAAATATCATTTCAATCATCAAGCAAGTCATTTGAACATCCCAACTAGGTGAAATATTTATTTTCCCAAGGTCACTTTAGAAGTGCATCAATCCTCCTGAGGCAAATGATGTTTTTGACATTTCTCCCAAAAAATGAAACTTGTGTAAAAACTAAAAGAGGTTTTTCTTTTTGGGTCAATTATGGAAAAAAACCTCTCTCATTTTTGTCAAATTAATCTTTTCTTTCTCAAAAACATAGTTTGAAGAAAACCTATCCCGATATGTGGAACAGGGGATTTGTAGAAATGAAGGGAAATGAATGGGATGAGGGGCTTCTAAATTATTGAGAAAATTTTTGAAAGTATGGAGGGATGTTAGGAAGTAGGGGAAAGTTGAATTTCAAATATTGAATGAGGGAAAGGGGTCCAAAAGGGAAAAACACAGGCCTAACCTAGAAAATTATCAAATTGTAGCAATAAGCTAGGGTTTGTGGGAAAATGACGAATTTGAGGGATATCAGTGATGGGAATTGTTTAAGAAGGTATATTAGGGATAGGGGAAGGTGTATGAACATTAGGACACAAGTTTTGTTGATCGTTTGGCCATCCAAGAAGAATTACCTTCAAAACCCTAGGAGAGGGAAATGAGCCTTACCCAAGTACAACTGAAGCACGAACAAGGTGTAAAATGACCCATTGGAACCTGAAATGATGATGAAAACTCTTTGAATGATGGTACACTAAGCTGAATGGTGACATGGAACAATACTTGGAAGACTTTGGAATGAGTGAAAACAACCCTAGACCTAATACCTAGTAACCAAAGTTTACTTGAAGACTCACTGAAATGACAAAATTTGACTTTGACACCCTAAGACCACCTTGTAAGAGCATGTTTGATCATTGGTGGAAGGCTTCAAAGATTGACACTAACAGTTCCTATGTTTTCTAGGCACTCAAAACCTCTGTGTCCCAGTTTGTTACATATGTAACATTTGATTTCTCTTCCTCTACCTCTACCTCCTCTTCCTCTGGAGAAACTCCCTTTGCCACTTGCATCACCTCCTATGGGTGTATGCTAACTCGAGCTACTACTAGCTCCATCTCTAGGTGTTGTAGATCTTCCTCTACCACCTTGACTTCCGCTTCCTCAAAAAGTGCCTCTATTTCTGGCATATGTCTTCCTCATGAGTTTTTCTTCAGCTTTCAATACCATCTAATAAGACTCTTTTACAATTTTAGGAGACAACACACTTATCTCATCTTGAATCTCCATTCTGAGACCATTTACATATCTTGCAACATTCTCATTTGTATCTTGAATTTTCCCAGCTCTTATGCTCACTTTGTAGAATTCCTCTGTGTATTCTTTCACTATCAAGGACCTCTTTCTAAGATTTTGCATCTATCTAAATAATGTCTGTTGATAATCACTTGGAAAAAACTTACCTCTTAACTTTGCCACCATCCTGTTCCAATTTTTATTTGGCTGCTTACCAAGTCTCCTTCTTTCTGCATGCACTCCATCCCACCAAAGTGCTGCATGTCCTTTCAATTTTGTAATAGCAAATTTCACTTTCTTTCCTTCTTCTGTTTCTTCATAATCAAAGAACTTATACATGTCATTAATCCAATCTATCAACTCCTCAGGTTTTAAACCTCCTGTATAAACTGAAACCTCAATTCTGGGTTTAGATGTGGATCTCAACACTGATCTAAAGAATCTCATTTCAGCAGTGACATCTGCAGGTTCCTCTTCTTCTGCAACTTCAACTCCAGGCTCACTGACATATGCATCTCTTTGATGTCCAATTTCCACTGCTTCTAATCTATCTTGCATCTATTCCATAGCTTCCAACACTTCAGCATTTGTAACTGGTCTTCCTCTTCTACCACATCTTCCTCCAAATCTGTAAGCCATGTTGGATTTTTTGTTTTTTTGATCTTTGAGATCCTATTCAGTGTCAGTAGGCTACTCTGATACCAATGATGGTGGTCTGGGTGCAAGTGTAAGTAATTTCTTCTAGTGCAAGTTGTACTTCTTCTTGGATTTCCTTTGTCGTGTCATTCATCCGCCTCCAAACTTAGCGATTCTGCTAAAATAGTAGAACTGCTTAATTAACCCGAATTTGGCAACCCTTCAATTTACCCATGAAACTGAAATGAAACAACACTCTTGTTCATAACCCTCTCAGATCCAAAATCTGAATTAACTTGCGCGTACTTTCGGAAGCGATATCCATCGGATCTTGCCCCTTCACAACGAACGGTTGTGATCGATTCGAACTTCAACGGATTAAGTCACAATTCATACCATGTCGTGTCTGATTTCCAGATTAAACCCCATGCATGTTAACCACGCAATTTCCGTCGGATCTGGCTCCAGCAAGTGGACGGTCGCGATTAACTGAGGTATTAACTCAGTTTTATAATTTATCGCATCTATTTTCTGAATTAACGTCTATGCTTGCTAGCGCGCGATCACCGTTAGATCTATGGATCTGTTGATCATAAGGTTTCTGCTTTTCTTTTAAGTTTAGTAGGAATTTGCCTGGTTTTCTTCGTTCCGCCAACTTTATACTGTCTCTAAGTTATATACTCCTTAAAATATATCTCGGATATTTCAATACACAGCGAATGAAGTTTGAATGCGATAACACAAAATTATATGAATCTAACTCTAAGGGCTGAACTAGAAATCAACACAATTTAGAAATATTTCGAAGGGGATTTAAAACCTCCGGGACTGGCCATTCATACACAGTATACACAGAGATATAGAGAGATTCTAAATTTTACAATCAAATCCTCCTCAGCCAAATCTATCCAAAATCCTTTTACATTAATTCAAAACTTACATAAATACCTTACATTCAATAATCATATCCTCAATCAATGGATCAAATTTTCCTAATCCTAGATAAATACCTAATCTGCATGATATTCTCCTCGAGAATATCAACTAAGCCTAAATACTTAAATTAATTACAAGATAATTCAAATCCCTAAATTCTAGCTCAAATCCTATCTAGAAAACTTTGTAAATTGACAGCTAAAGGATCCCACTCCTTTGTGTGTAAAATGTTTTTTGTATTTTTAGAATAAATCGAAGCCTTTTGTCTTCAAGCATCATGCTCCTGCATCAAAATACATAGAGCATAAATTTGTTTTTGCCATAACTTGAAAAACATGCATCCATTTGTTAAGTCGTTTCAGGGAGAGATGCATATGGATGATGGTAACATGCTCAAGCAATTTCAGCAAATTCCAGTGCACTGTTTCCAAGAAATTGGCCTCTATCACCTTCAACCATTTTTGCATTTTCTCAATATCCTTGCATCCATTTAAAAAGTTGTTTCATGGGGAGATGCATATGGATGATGGTGACATGCCCAAGAAATTTCAACAAATTCTAGTACAAGGTTTCCAAGAAATCGACCTCCATCACCTTTAACCATTTTTAGTTTTTATAGAGATCCGTGCATCCATTGACCAAAATGTTCCTATGGGGAGGTGCATAATGATGATGGAAACATGCTCAAAAGGTTTCAGATCAATCCAATCTACCGTTTGGGAGATATGGACAAAACAAGTCATTGTCCTGAAAAACTATAGGATACAGAACAACACCTACAGTATTGGCAGTGAGTAGTTTTAAAGGAGATCCAGACATCAAAGAAGCTCCTCCAAAGCTTAGCAGTAACATCAAGATCATCAGCATCACCATCCAACACCTGCACATCAACATCAACTCAGCAGCAACATGCATGTCTCTCCAACAACCATCAGGTAGGTATAGGTATGCAATATTCTTGACCTCTTCCCTTGAGTATATTATAGTTAGAAATTTGTTGTCAATGCATGAGAGATGAGGTTTTATAAGCTAAGGATGGGTCAGTAGTCTCAACCGCCTTCAACTAGTTGATGGCAGCTCACTCCTTCGCCCATGCAATGTTGAAAATTCAAATTATGAAGGGTGATGATTTCAAGGAATGAGGACAACAATTAAAAGAAGAAATTTTTGCAAAGGCCAAGGTCACCACAACACTCCAAGCCCTCCATCCACTCCCTATTCACTATCTATTCATCATTCATCCATCCCATTTCATTCTTGAAAGAAAAAAAAAAACAAAGAGAGCATCCTCTCCATTTTCATGAAATTTCCATTTGCAGGTCAAAAAGAAGGAGGGTCAAAGAGAAAAGGAGGATCACAAAGAGACCCCTGTCACTCACATTTTTATTTTATCACTCATTAGCATTCATTCCTCCACCATTTCTATCATTTTTTCCACTCCCTTACTTCAGTTTACAGAGGGACTGTGTTTTTTACAAGATGATCCTGTAGGAATTACAGTTACCCAAAAATCCTACAGGAGGCAATCTTAAGGCAAATAAATGGTGGAACAAGGTAGCAGAATGTTGATAAGGGTGTGGAAGACCTTGCCAAACTGAAAAAATAATCAAGAACCATCTTCAATAAGGGGAAAAAGGAAAACTAATGGTCTCAAGGAACAAGGATTTTTCTTTGCACAAATATGTTTTTTGGCTTGTCCTTGCAAAACTTACAACCAAGATTCTTAATGCATAAGAGAGAGGCCACTAGGGCCATGGATTAGGCACAATGAGGTCACTAAGTTGCTCAGAGGATGATCAACACTTTCAGCAAGGGGGTATGATGGGCCTCTAAATTAGACATAAATTAAGACCCATGCCTCTAATTTAAAACATAAATTAAGGCCTATGACCATCCTTTAGCACATCAAACCTCTCTTTTTGCATTAGATAATTTATTTTTAAATTTAATATAGGCCTGTGACCATCCTTTAGCACATCAAACCTCTCTTTTTGCATTAGATAATTTATTTTTAACTTTAATATATTCATTAGGAAGGTTTATGAATAATTGAATATTTGTGCCTAATATTATTTATTTTTTGTGGAATATTATGAGAATATTGGGCAGATTATGAAGAGTTGGAGGAGGAGATAGTTTAAGGAATTGTTCCCTACTACTAGAGGGTCAATAATAAATAATAAGTCAACAATATATTATGGAATTGTGGCACAAATTGTGGAACTCCAATGATTGAGAAAATCTAGGAATGTATTCCACTAATCAAGGGAGCAGATCCACCAATCAAGGGAGCAAATCCACTAATCAAGGGATTTCGGTGGGGAAATATTCCTCCATCCATGGGGAATGATTATTAATCATTTTTTATAAGTACCAAGTCGAATTTGCCTCTAGGGAATGATTGAGAAAGTCTAGGAATGTGTTCCCTGCCATTTAATGCAAATTCCTAGTATTGGGGACCAGATCCACTAATCAAGGGATTTTGGTGGGGAAAGCTTCCTCCATTCATGGGGAATGATTCCTAATCATTTTGCATAATTACCAAGTCGAATTTGCCTCTAGGGAGAGGTTGTTTTTCATTAGTGTTATTGTGGAGAGAGCTTGCATTTTTGCAGCTCCAATGTTTTTTTCTTGCAGGGATGTAATTCTATTGATGAAAATAATGAAGATTGGTGTCATGTTCAGCTTCTAAATCTTGTTCTCCTCCATAGGTCTCTGAATTTCCTTGGGCTTGGTCATCCTAGGAACCGCAGAGCTCTTTTGTATCATTTTATTTCCTTCTTTTCGTTGCTTATTCATATGCATCTCTAGTTTTTATTTCTTTCTATTTCTGGATTTAATATTAATGATTTCTTGTTGTAGGATTGAGTTAAATGGTTGATGTAAGTTATTTTGTAGGATCACAAGCATTATTTCATACTTGGAAAATCTTTGGAAGTTCATAATAATAATTGAGTTGCTTGGATTATTCTTCTCATTCCCAAATCTAGATTGCTAGACCTCCTTTTTAACAAAGAATAACAAATTTCCGCTATTTTTTAGAGCATCCTAATGAGCTTCAATTGAATTGATTCAACTTGCATTAGATCTCAAAAACATTGTAGTTCATAACAAAAATTACCTCATTGCATTTGCACTTGTTTTGGTTAGGAATTTCTTAGATTTACTAGCTCACTACTTCTCAAATTTCTAGATTTTTTACTAGTAATGTTTTTTATTTTATTTTGCATGGGTTAACATTGGTATTTTTGAGTGATTCCACTTGGAATAGGGACCTAAGACATCTTAGTTAATAACAAAATTTGTCCCATCCAATTTGGATTTGATTTTCTTGGTCATTAAACCCTCACCAATTTCATCATTTCACAATGAATGAGGACAACAATTAAAAGAAGAAATTTTTGCAAAGGCCAAGGTCACCACAACACTCCAAGCCCTCCATCCACTTCATATTCACTATCTATTCATCATTCATCCATCCCATTTCATTCTTGAAAGAAAGAAAAAAAAAAACAAAGAGAGCATCCTCTCCTTTTTCATGAAATTTCCATTTGCAGGTCAGCAAGAAGGATGGTCAAAGAGCAAAGGAGGATCACAAAGAGACTCCTGTCACTCACATTTTTATTTTATCACTCATTACCATTCATTCCTCCACCATTTCTGTCATTTTTTCCACTCCTTTACTTCAGTTTACAAAGGGACTGTGTTTTCTACAAGATGATCCTGTAGGAACTAAAGTTACCCAGAAATCCTACAGGAGGTAGTCCTCAGGAAAATAAATGGTGGAACAAGGTAGTAGAATGTTAATAAGGGTGTGGAAGACCTTGCCAAACTGAAAAAATAATTAAGAACCATCTTGAATAAGGGGAGAAGACATACTAATGGTCTCAAGAAATAAGGATTTTTCTTTGCACAAATATGATTTTTGGCTTGTCCTTGTAGAACTTACAACCAAGATTCTTAATGCACAAGAGAGAGGCCACCAGGGCCATGGATTAGGCACAATGAGGTCACTAAGTTTCTCAGAGGATGAGCAACACTTTCAAGAAGGACGTATGATGGGCCTCTAAATTAGACATAAATTAAGGCCCATGCCTCTAATTTAAAACATAAATTAAGGCCTATGACCATCCTTTAGCACATTAAACCTCTCTTTTTGCATTAGATAATTTATT
>APFE031162278.1:39455-54734 GCA_000404065.3 Pinus taeda | reverse complement strand
ATTTATTTTTAACTTTAATATATTCATTAGGAAGGTTTATGAATAATTGAATATTTGTGCCTAATATTATCTATTTTTTTGTGGAATATTATGAGAATATTGGGCATATTATGAAGAGTTAAAGGAGGAGATAATTTAGGAACTTGTTCGCTACTACTGGAGGATCAATTATAAATAATAAATCAACAAGATATTATGGAATTATGGCACAAATTGTGGAACTCCAATGATTGAGAAAATCTAGGAATGTGTTCCACCAATCAAGGGAGCAGATCCAACAATCAATGGAGCAGATCCCCTAATCAAGGGTTTCGGTGGGGAAAGCTTCCTCTATCCACGGGGAATGATTATTAATCATTTTGCATAAGTACCAAGTCGAATTTTCCTCTAGGGAATGATTGAGAAAATCTAGGAATGTGTTCCCTGCCATTTAATGCAAATTCCTAGTTTTGGGGACTAGATCCACTAATCAAGGGATTTTGGTAGGGAAAGCTTCCTCCATTCATGGGGAATGATTCCTAATCATTTTGTATAAATACCAAGTCGAATTTGCCTCTAGGGAGAGGTTTTCATTAGTGTTATTGTGGAGAGAGCTTGTATTTTTGCAGCTCCATTGTATTTTCTTGTAGGAATGTAATTCTATTGATGAAAATAATGAAGATTGGTGTCATGTTCAGCTTCTAAATCTTGTTCTCCTCCACAGGTCTATGAGTTTTGTTAAGCTTGGGCTTGGCCATCCTAAGAACCTCAGATCATTTTTGTATCATTTTCTTTCCTTCTTTTCAATGCTTATTCACATGCATCTCTAGTTTTTATTTCTTTCTATTTATGCATTTAGTATTAATGATTTATTTTTGTAGAATTGAGTTAAATGGTTGATGTAAGTTCTTTTTTAGGATCACAATCATTATTTCATCCTTGGAAAATCTTTGTAAGTTCATAATAATCATTGGGTTTCTTGGATTAGTCTTCTCATTCCCAAATCTAGATTGCTAGACCTCCTTTTTAAAAAAGAACAATAAATTTTTGTTATTTTTTAGAGCATCCTAACGAGCTTCAATAGAATTGATTCCACTTGCATTAGATCACAAAAATATTCTAGTTCATAACGAAAATTACCCCATTGCATTTGCACTTGATTTCGTTAGGCATTTCTTAGATTTACTAGCTCACTAGTTCTCAAATTTCTTGTTTTTCGACTAGTATTATTTTTTATTTTATTTTTCATGGGTTAACATAGGCCTTTTTGAGTGATTCCACATGGAATATGGACCTAAGACATCCTAGTTAATAACAAAATTTTTCCCATCCAATTTGGATTTGATTTGCTTGGTCATTAAACCTTCACCAATTTCATCATTTCACATGGAAACTTCTCCAAGCTTTTTGAGCGAATCCATCCATCTCCCAACTTTGGTTTTGAGTTCTGAGTGATCCTAGGAATTTTCCCACTCCATTCCACCCATCAAATACCTTTCCTAAGCCTCCCATAATCTCCAACACCTCACATTTTTCTCTCATTTGTATCATGTAGGTTTCCTGTAATTCCTACAGGACCATCCCGTAGGTTTCTAGTACATCCTATAGGTTTTCCTGAAACGGCCTGTTTTGAGGCCAAATTGATGGAGAACCTCTAGGAAGTCACCAAAAGCCTCCCAAGGATCTCCCACACCATCTAACAATCTCTTAACCCTCCCATCCAACCTCCAACATCCTTAATTCACTTGCCACATCACCAAAGGAAATTAGTTTGCATACTTGATTTTGCATGAAAAGACAAAAAGACAAAAACAAATTTATTTCAATCCCTTTACTTGCACATTAGTGATGTTTTATGCTTTTTACTTCCATGATTAAATAGTAGCATTTGGTTCATGATAATTTAGCATTATTGCAATGCATAGTTTCTTGGCAGTTAATTAGGAAATGGTGTGATTTAGCATTGAATTTTCATCTCTTTCCTTGTACTTTCTTTCTTGCAATAGGTTAAGGTTCCATTTCGAACATTTCATTTTTTGCAATTAGTTTAGGATTTTACTTTAGTTCATGCACTCCATTACATCATAACAACAAAGGAATGACGCATTGTATGCGCACATATAGTGTCGACACCTCTTAAGTTTGTACGAACCCCAGGTTGATAATTAAAGTCAGTAGCCTTGGGAGTTGCAACATTCTTGTTGCAATACCGAGGCTCATCACATGTGTACAGACTCAAGCAAGCGTTGTGTGTCCTCAAACAAGAACCTTGTGCTTGGTACACCAGGATCGACAACCATCTCACCAATTTGGGCTTCACCAAGAGTGAAGTAGATGAAAACATTTATCATATTTTGGTAGAAGGTAATTTGTTGATTATTGTCTTATATGTTGATGATTTGATTTTAACGAGTGATGATAAGTTGATCAGATCTTGCAAGGAGGACCTTGCAAGAGAATTTGAAATGAAAGACATGAGACTCATGCACTACTTCCTCGGATTGAAAATATGGGAAGGATATGTGGAATTGTTTGTCTCTCAAGGCAAGTATGCCAATAAGACATTGAAGAAGTTTCACATCGAGAGTAGCAAACCCATGGAGACACCTCTAGCCACCAATTGGAGGAAAGAGGATGCTACTTCATGTGAAGTAGTTGAAGCTACCATCTATCGGTAGCTTTTGGGTTCACTAATGTATCTGGTGAACACTCGAACAGATATGTATTATGCATTCAACCAACTTAGTCAAGCTACGATGCCAAATTGTTTTGAATGGCAGCTAAGCTTGTTCTAAGGTAACTCAAAGGCACCACCCAATTTGGACTATGGTACATACGAGCAAATGGAGTGAAATTGTGTGGCTTCACAGATGCAAATTGGGTGGGGAGTCCATTGGACAGGAAGAGTATAATAGGAGGAATTTTTAATGTTGGGTCTGCAGCAGTTTCCTGGTACAACAAGAAGTAAATATCATTAGCATTCAACTCAACAAAAGTAGAATACATGGTTACAAGTCAAGCAACATGTGAGGCGATATGGATGAGAAAGATTCTTGTGGGATAGTTTGGTCATATGATGGATACTACTATGATATAATGTGATAATCAGAGTTGCATCAAGCTCTCTGAAAATCTAGTCTTTCACAATCGATCCAATCATATAGATATTTGGTATCACCATCTACAAGATTGTGTGAAGAAGCAGATCATGTTGCTTGATTACATTCGAACAGAGGAATAAGATGTAGATATTTTGACAAAGGCTTTGTCAAAGGGTAAATTTGAGTTCCATAGAGGTAGGTTTGGGGTATCTCATAATCCACTTCTTGTAGAGAGGGAGTGTTGAAAATGCAGCAAGAAAAATCTCAATATGATTTGCCTTGGTCAAACTAGAGAAATTTTGAATTTCCATTTTAGCAGACAAATTGGATGAGTTGACTTGAGTGACATGGCTTGTGTCTCCCAGTTAGATTATATAATTCTAGTTGGAAGACTTGAGTTCAGTTGAGAATGAGTGATTGATGATTTCTAGCAATCTAAATTAGTTAAATTGAGTTATTTTCAGTTAAACTAGTTCTAATTATTAAAGGAACTAATGGAAGGTCAAGTTGTTCAGTGTGACTTCAGTCACACTCAGTGATCAACTAGTTAACTGATGAATCAACCAAAAATAATGGTTGCATGCAGATAATTCAAGTTACCGAGTTGAGGTGGAGGTTCCAAGGCAGTGTATTATTAGTTGTAGACCATTGCGAAGAGTACAAGTGGTGCATGCAGTCAGAGGATGAGCATAGAAGGATTGCACAATTCTAATTAAGAATTTTCCTAATTAATAGGGGCATTATTCCTCAAGGAACAACACAAGGAAATAGGAGCTTGGAGGGATTGAAAATTGGCTAAGTGTTGGCCAGAGTCAGTCAATCAGGCAGAGGGATAGACTATACACTTGCAGGTTATGCTCAGGCTTGAGCAAGCATATTTATCCATCCATATTCTTTGATTTTTGCAATACAAATAGGAAGGGGTTTGTGTATGTGGGTTAATTATTTATGCATTTTTATGATTTGAGCTCTTGATCGTTAATTGAATTTCGTGGATGAGTAGAGTAGATTTGAGTCTTGTGTTTTAGTAAATTACATGAGCAATTTCATATCTACTCATTTATTTCCATAGAAAGCATCTTTTTGGCACATTTTCTCATAAAATGCTACTAGCAAATGGTAACTCATTGGTGTTTTATCATTAACAAATGGAAACCCCATTGGTTTAGATATTCATATCCTTGGTGATTTTGTTTCTACGTTTGCATTTTTTCTCTCTTTCATTTTTGCCTTCTATTTTCATCTATTAGTGGTTATTTTTGCAAAAAAAATCATTTTTATGTTTCCGTTTGTGTTTCGTGGGTCACAAGTTCCAGTCACACAGGAGACAACAAGATTTGACAACCTTAGAAGCAGGAGCTCCAAACCATCCAATGCACTTTTTGGGGAAAAACCTGTGGTGGCCAATGTAGGGAACAAGCCACAACCTGTGATATAACGCATGCACATGTCAGAAACCTATGTTCTGCATTTTTTCTATTTTTGCTTAAAGTTAAGCTATGTTTGCCTATTAGGTGGGTTTTTCCACATCCTGCCACAGCATTATAGGTCTTTATAACTTTATCTTATCCATTTTCCATAGGAAAGAAAAAATACCTCTAGGTTTGATCCATATTTATGCAAGAACAAAACGAAATACATATTTAAGTAGAAACATAGAGCTACAATGAAAATTGGACTTCATTTCATTAATAACAAAATACTAAAAAATTGTTTACATGCAGAATGGAAATAAACTAGCTCAGGGGATGGTAGCTTATCTATGAGAAGAGATGTGGTGGATATATGCCTCTAAACTATGTTACAATGAGGCTCGCATTCCTTTTTATTATTGAGAAATAAGGGTAAACCCCAAACATCCAAAAGCATAACCCTAGATGATGAAGCACCGAAATTTTATGGGCCCCATTGGGATTAGTTGGTACACCAACTTCCTGGGGTTGTAACTTTGGTATACGATCTCTGTTTGACACGTATGATGCCTCATCAGAAATATCTATCCAAGGACTACAAATTTCATCTACAAACCCTTATTGTAAGTTCTTAGTTTCCTATTTTCCAAAAAAAACCTCATTTGGGGCCTCAAAATGGATTTGGAAATTTAGGACCCGAAAAACTTCCAAAAATAGTAAATTGTGCTACAATTGAGGAAACTGAAAGAAACAATAGTGGGGGTCCAAGCAGAATAGGTGGGTGGCCACCAATATCCACCTGGATTAGTACACCCCCCTTAGGAAGCAATGATCTTCATTATGTTGAGTGCCTCCATGAGATGGGGAATTTTTTTCTAAACTTGGTCCCTGGTGAGCCACTTGCCCTAGTGCAGGAGTTGGCCAACTTTGACAACTTGATACAGTTAGATCCTCTATTTGTGAGTGTTATTGATCTATGTGTCCATGATCTAATTAGTTGTGGCTTGTTTAATGTAGTTTGGGTTGAGCTATGTTGGTGTCAATTGCTCAACAATGTCTGATGTGTCCAGCAATGACGGAAAGTATGGCTCAAGGCAATCCACATTGAATACAAGGTGTAATCCAAGGAATGGGGGGATATTGAGCTCAAAAGAATTATCTCCCACAACCTTGGTGATGGTGTAAGGCTCATATCAGAGTGGCTGAAGCTTACGATGGGCTCTAATGAGGCACTCTTTCTACAGATGTAACCAAAATTTGTTATCCACTTGAAACTTATGGGGCACTGGATGTTTATCATGTTATTGTTTGTCTTTGGCATTGGATTTCTCCAATACGTTGTGAACTTTCTGGTGGATGTGCTGAGTGTGCTCAATAAACCTGGTGGATTTATCAGCTTTGGAGTGAACATGGATAGATTCTTCCTGTGTAGTTGCAAAAGGCAGCGCAACATCAAGGGAACATAATGTTTGAAATTTGAGGCCCACTTCAAATGGGTTGTGGTCAGTCGAGCTATGAAGAGATTTGTTATAACTGTGTTGCACACAGAGAAGACTCTCATCCCATCTATGTGGATGCTTAGAGTTGTACATGCGTAGTATGTGCATAATCATCATGTTGACAACCTCTGTCTACCTATCCATCTCAGGGTGGAATGTAGTTGACTTGGTGAGCTTGGTTTCCAACAATGACCAGAACATGCTTAGGAACCTACTATCCTGATCAAATATAATGTTCTATGGGATCCCAAAATGTACCCACAGTCATTTAAAGAAGAGTCTGGCAGTGGCTTTTGTTGTGATACTCTTCTTGGAGATGATCTTACTACATTGCTTAGCAGAGATCAAAGAGATGGGAGTAGGTGGGGCTACCTCTAGTATCCTATATAACTTAATGCTAAAAGTAATAATAAGAGTGCAAGGCCTCGACTCACACACAACATGACACTTCCAAAAATATGGTTGGCATAATAATACATCACAAACTTCAAGAGGAGCAACATCACATAGTACCTCATTTGTGAAGGGTTTGGTCTTGTAGGGAAGACGACATTGTTGGTTGACGCGGAGATCTCATCCTTGGTGGAGTCACCCAATGGTGTATGGTTCTAGGTGGGGTGTGGTCGGTAGGCCCAACCACTTGCCGAACTCTATTGAGATGAAGTTATTTTGGCTCACGTTGTCGACAATTAATTGTAGTAGAGACCCCTTCACCCACATTTGTGAGTGGAAGAGATGCTCCCCTTTCTATGGATATTTTGGCTCAATATTTTGGATCTTGGTGGCGGTGTTGGGATCTGCATCAATAATATGCTTCCCTTTTTTTATTCCCCTTGTCAGGTTTTGAATCGGATTCGGAACATGCATATGGCTCTAAAGCCTCCATCTTAGCCACCAGTGATTGCTTGGCTCAACACTCACTTGTGTTGTGAGTGAGGCTCTTATGGAACTCACACCACTTTCCCTTATCCTTCTTTGTCTTCATGGTGTTGTTATTTTCTTGTGGCTTTGACAAGTAGTTGTAGGTCACCATGCCTTGGATTTGTCCTTTGTTTTGTAGTTTGGGAGTGCCTTTCACTTGCTTCAGATTTTCAGATCCAAAGTCTCGTTTCTTTTGTTTAAATTTATGCTCAATCTTGACAGCATATCTGTAGACGGTGTCAAGTGAGGAGATGTCAAATAATTCCATCTCATCCTGGATGTATTTTTGTAGACGGTCATGGTACTTGAGTACCATATGTCACTTAGAATCCTTGATACCTAGCTTCATGTGAAGGGTATGAAAAATATTTGTGAACTATGGCACATCCTGGTCCCTTCCCTCTTGCATTGTGGTCCATTTTATCTACTTATCTTCATAACGATCGACAAGGTAATACTATTCCTTGATGGCATCTAGGAAAGAATTCCAAGTGGGTGTGGCTGAAAATAATGAGGGTTCCCTCTCGTCCCTCTACTCACAGTAGGTTTCCCACCAGTCCTTGACTTGGGAGGTGGCTTTGCGGAGTGAAAAAAGTAATTTGTTCCCTATTGGAAAATTCATGAATCGAAAAATATCCTTCCAACATATTTAACCATTTATTTATGACATCTGCATCTATCTGGCCTTCAAATATGGGAATGTCAAAGTTGACTTGTACCTTAACAGGAGTGGCACCTCCAAGGTGGTTTTTTGATGAAGATGTGTTGCCTATGGGCATCCACGGAAGGATATGGGCAAAGTTGTCCATCAGCTCATTACTTTGTTGCTCGAGGGGCTTCTTCAAGCATTATTTTGAAAGGGTGTTCTGCTCCCTCATCTTTGTTTTCTTCTGCCATGGGAGGTAATTGGGGTCGGCAAGGTCGGTCTTGCAATGGTTCAACTAGTTCAGGCCCTAACTTCTTATACCCCGACCTCGTTAAGGACATGCACAGAAAAACAAAGAGATAATACCTCTCTAATACCACTGATCCATATTTATGTAGGAAAGCAATGAAATATAGATTTAAACAGAAACACATAACTACAAAGAAAACTGAACTTCAATTCTAATAACAAAATACTAAAAATTGTTTACATGATAAATGGAAATAAACAGCTCGGGTGATGGTAGCTTATCTCTGAGAAGAGGTGTGGTGGCTACATCCTCTAAACTATGTTACAATGATGCTCACATGAATTTTTTTATTATTGAGAAACAAGGGAAAACCCCAAACATCCAAAACCTAACCCTAGGAGATGAAGTGCCAAAATTTTGTGGGCCCCGTTGGGGTTAGTTGGTACACCAACTTCCTAGGGTTGTAACTTTCGCATACAATCTTTGTTTGACGTGTACGATGCCTCTTTAGAAATATTTGTCTAAGGACTAAAAATTTTGACTGTAAACACTTTTAGGAACCTCTGATTTTTCCCATTTTCCAAAAAACCATCGTTTAGGGTCTCAAAATGGCTCTGGAAATCCAGGACTCGAAAAACTACCAAAAATAGTAAATTGTGCTACAATGATGGAAACTGAAAGAAATAGTGTTGGGGGTCCAAGTGAAATAAGCGGGTTTCCACCAATATCTACCTAGATCAAGGGCGTCTAGTACTCCTCTTCCACTTTTTAAGGGATTTAGTTGAGTTGGTAGTCTATTGTGTCCATTATTTTTCAGTAGAGTAGACCTTTTGTTCCAACCTTTTGTGAGAATTTGAAGTGAAATTTGAGCCCCTCATTGGTATTTTTTCAAAATTTCTCAAAGTCCTATTTAGGTGCCTTTTCATTAATTAGTGGTTTGTTTCCTTTTTCAGTCTAGAATTTGGTGCTTTTCCACTGATTTTTTCCTAATATGTAAAGTAGGCCTTTTTTACCACAAATCCCAGCGTCTTTGGCCCTTGATCTTGTGATATCCTTTTTGGTTGCCTTGTTTTTCTCTTTTTATGCTTTCCTTAGGCCTCCTTGGGTGGGAAGTAGCATGTGCTTCAATTTGTTTACTTTTATGTTCATTTCAGTTTAGTTTTCATTTCTGCAAAGGCTACTTTTTAGTAGCATAGTTTATGTTACATCCAAAACTAGTGACACTTCACACATTACACACCCTAATAAAATGAGTGATTTGTTAGCACCTCCAAGATAATACTTTTAAAAATAACCACTTCATATCAACACACATAGATTTAATCCGACTTGGGCACCTAGGAAAAACAATCTTTTAGCTAGGGTAGGGTCAGTGGGATAGGCATCCCAATAATGCCCTCCAATCACTTACATTGAGATATAATGGTTGTCCAATCGAGAAGCTTAAAATACTCCATAATCCAATGGTGAAAAATGGTGTGAGACATAAACATATTAGAGGGGGTAAGGCCTAAGTTGAGGATACTAGTAGTTCTACTTCGATATTCCCACTTCATGGTCAGGAATCAGGGTCTGAGGTTGACACCCATAAGTTGAGATTTGATCGCCCTTGTTGGAGAGAGGTAACCTTAGTTTCCATTGTTAGGATAAACACCCTATACGGGTGATTTTGAGAAGAAACCATCCCACTTACCATATGTTTCACTTCACGGCTCTACTTGCAGATATCAGGTCCCATAAGTAAGACTTTGTTTGGAAGGCCATCAGAAACATAGTACTATGACTTTTTTAAGGTATAGTTAACATTTATGCTAGGATTCATTTTTCTCTTTATATCATGAGATTTCTTGAATTAGAACATAAATACATAATAGTTATATTACACTTCGCACCACTGCACTTAGTATTTTCTTGCTCTTTGTTGTTCTTTTTCTTCAACCTTTTCCTCTAACCTTTAGTGTTTTCTTTGTCCTAATGCCATTGCACCACCTAGGAATTTGTCGTGGAGAATCCATGGTCTTCACCCCCAATTACCGTTAGGACATCCATTAACACCTACTCGATGAGTCAAGGTTCCTCTCCCTAGTCCATCCTCAGACTCTATTCATTTTGATTCATCCAGTTCATCCACTGATTCTGAGTCCTCTCCGCCTCGAGTTTCTACCATATCAAGAGTCAATGTTGGCGGTAATGTTGATCCCAACGCATGCACAATAATCAAATGAATTGTTAGTGGTAATGTTAGTAATACTCAAGGTCCCCCTCCTAGAGGTAACATTGGAACCTCACAAGGAATGGTTTCAAGTCAATCGTTGCTTCCCTATATGGCCAATTTGAGTCTTCTTGATTTGAACCAACTCATTAATGATCCTCTTCACAATGATTTTAATTAGCCACCCATGTCAACCAATGTATCATCTAATATATCCAAATTCAAATGGAACTCTAGAGAGGATCCCTCTAACCATGTTCACTTGTTTCACATATGGTGCTCCTCTGACTCTATTACAGAGGATTACATACGTCTACACCTTTTTCAATGCACACCCTCCCCGACACTGCCACGAAATGGTATATAAAATAGCCTCGTGCATCTCATTTGATGTTTGTGACCCTTTCCAATGCCTTATTCTATTACTTCCAATTACCTATCTCTTAGGATCTTTCTACCAAACTTTTGACCTCATTTTGTCAAACTTATGCCACCCACCTTTCTGATCATGTCCAAGAATGGCATAGAAGGGAGAGCTTATGAAAAGCTCTGGAATTTGAATATCGCATATGCATGGATTGGTTCTTGTGATCAATCTTCACTCCCATTAGTAAAATGTCACGCCCCATTTCCTTGAAACTGAGGAAGAATCCATCCAAATGGCTTTGAAGTTTGATTTGATATGTGCCCAATCGGTTTATTTGTATATCGTCCTCCATGACCTTCTTAGGCCTTGTGTTTATTTTACACTAGGGGCATCTCATGCCACTGATGATGTTGTTGGATAAGTGTATTACCCTCAACCTTCCCCATATCCATAAGGATCCATGGGTTACGACCAACTTCAGAGGGGGGCCAATTCCACCTACCCTTATCCTTCCCCTGATCCTTCATGAGTTAACTCCTACGAAGGCATGAGTAGATCTTATGCATTTTCCCATCCACATTAGTTGATGTCAGGGCCAGCAAATACTCAACCTTTTTATCAAAATCTTGTTTTGAATCTATACTATCTGTAAGCACCTCCTAGTGCTCCAACCCCAATGGCACCAACACCCCTACCTCCCATGCCTCAACCCCCTTTGTTGTAGCAACTACAACCTCCTCAGAGGTAGATATATGCTCAACATAATTTTCCCCTCCCCTTAACCCCAAGAGGAAGAATAAGGGGGAAGGTAACCAAAACCATACATCTCAGGGAAACCAAGGAAACAAAGGTTGTCATCCTAATCCCAATCAGGGTGAACATTCTAATCTCACAACCCAGAAATAGGGAGGACAACCCAAGAAGAACAAGGCCCCTAAAACAAATAAAACTTATGTTTTTTTTGGTACCTATAGCCATTATACTCATGAATTTCCCCTTCTCCCTCAAATGAACAAAGCATAGGAAGATCAAGAAGTTGCCTCTAGAGGGAAGCAACCTATGGCTCCATCTACTCCTCCTTCTACACAACCGAAAATGCTCAGGAACCCCTTCCCTCATCAAGGATATGTGACCACCAAAGATAACTAGAATCCTTCACTTCCCTCCTCTCATCAAGTAGGGAATGAGTCACTACCATATCCTTATGATGAACTATGAAGAATTCAACCTCCAAACCGGATCGCGCCAAGATGACAAACCTCCTAAGAATTCATCGACTGATGCACAACTAAAAGTATCCATAGAGACCCTCTCATCACTAAATGTTACCTTATATATACCTCCACCTAAGGTAGAGGTTCCATCAAATATTGCCAAAGGTTTGTTATGTCAAAATGTTGTGAATTCCCGAGACGTCCACACTTACTACATAGTATATGACTTAGAAAAGTCTCTTGCACCTACGTAAATGTTGGAAATTCTCTAGATGTGGCCATCTCAAAGAAAAGCTCTATTATATGCCTTAGGCATTGTGGACCCTTCATATGATCGCATGATCATCTTTGATGTTGACAAATCAAATCATCCTCGTCTTCCTCCATTTGTTTCCTTTCATATACTAGTCTCGATCAAGGACTTCGTTGTCCAGTGGTGTATCTTTGATGACGGCGCATCCACATGTGTGATGTCTATTAATGTTTGGAAGAAACTTGGTTCCCCCGACCTTTCACCATCAACTATCAATTTTTGTGCATACAATGGTATCCCCTCGCAGCCTATTAGTGTATATCAAAATTGTCTTGTCACCGTTGTCAGAAAGCAAGTCATGATTGATGTTGAATTCATTGATGTAACTCTTTATTATAACCTCTTTCTTGATCATAATTTCATGTATGATAGGAAAGGGGTAGCCTCTCCCATATTTCATACCATGATATTCCCTCATAATGGGTAGATGGCCACCATCAATCAACTGACTTACTATGATCCTCAATCTAAGACATCACCTCATAATGTCATTTCTTTGATGGTGGGTAACAATTCCATGCCTTCCTTGACTGAATTGGTCCAGGAGTCTATAAAAATTCATGATTACTTGTGGATTATTATTTCCAACTACATGTTTCCATTGAGCCTATATCTTCCAATGTTTGCATGCTCCAAGTATCACAGGCTGCTCAAAATCCTGATACATCTCCCCAACAACTAGCTCAATAGAAACATGTTGCTTCAAACTCAGTTGGTGCTTCAAGAGGAGTTCCTCTGGGACACCATCCATTTTGTCCAGCTTATTTTCTTGTTACTACCACCAATAATAGTCTCCATCCTTATGATAGCTATGATGGGTTTTCCCAACTTTACCTTAGGGATCCCAATCTAGTACTTTGATCCTCCTCAAAACACTACGCTTGATTAGGTCAAAACTTATGTGGCTTTGACACTAATACAAATGATTCATACTGCCCCTACCATTACCTTAGTTCAACTACAAACTCAACAGAACTCTACTCCTATTGCAAAAGAAACTAGTGAGGGGGGGAGATAAGGCAACCCAAGTGGTGGCCACTCCACCCACAGCACCTAAGCCTACTCCCTCGTATGCTTTGTGTGAGATCCCTTGTCGTGCCACCAAAAATTTCCCTAATATTCCTTGTTTAAAGAGTGTGCTTTCCAAAGATGAGATTTAGCCAAAACCAGATGTCCATGAGGTGTAATTCACCTTACCTAATTCATCCAAGAAGATCAAGTCTCTATGCATGAATCACCCTTTCACTTTGTGTGATATGTACGGACATTATTCTCATTGTTATCCTCATCTCTACTATTTTTGCAATTCCCTTACATCTCTTCACAAGATGGATGTCGCTTATAGTCACCCTTCCCCTTCTCTACCTGCGGACCCCGGCACCAATTCGTTGCTAGGGAAGGAGGGTACTCAACCCACTATCGTGATTCCTCCTCCTGATGTACAAATGAGGGAAAACTCCATACCCATCCTTTACCTATCATCATCCATGGGATTAACATCTTCAAAGTCCTTGGGAGTGTCTGAGTATGTTTATTTCAAATCACCTTCTGAAGTTAGCTCGATCTCAACATCGGTGGACCTTCAATGCAATTGTCATCGGTCTCTCATAGAAGATGTTGTGTATGTGAACCATGTCTCTCATGATAATGATTGGTTAAATTACCCTTATTTCAAACCCATAAATTCAAACTACAACCACCTTGTGGCCATTTAACATTGTCGCACAATGTTTATGTAAGGGGGCACCCATATTTTAGAGTCCAGAAGAACAATTATCTACAACCCTTCTATTCCATCTAGTAGTGTTGATTCTAGTACCATTATTATTCCCCGTGTTGAATAACCTCTTGTTGAGAAATCTTGGGCATTTGCATTAGGTGATTTCTCTTCTATTAGTGACTGTTTGTGAATGAATTTTACTTGTTTAGATTAGGATCTTCTTCATGTTAGACTATTAGTGTTCTTATTCATCAAATAGTAACCAATGCATGAACATAAATAGACAAGAGACACAACATGTAGCTATAATTCAGGGCCAAAACCTCTCACTCTTTGAGAGGAAAACCCACACAAATTATTCTTATAGATATTCCATTTGACAAATACCAAGACCAAGACCCTTGACCTAGTAGTCACTCTAAGACCAAGACACACGTTCTCTAGACAAACCTCTTTTTGACTCCTCTTCCATCGAGATATTCATAATTGCCTAGATACGATCTTCCTTGACATTGAGATCCTTCATTCTTGACACAAAGATCTTCACTGTTGCCTTGACTCCAAGATATTCACCACTGCTCTGACACTGAGATATTCACCATTGATTTAACACCGAAATTTTTCCATTGTAATAACATAGAACCATTAGTTGTGATACTGTGATATTTGAACTGTGATTGCCTTCTGATTCTCAGAGAATCTAAACTCTATTTACTGTTAGAAAATTATATATCACAAAGCAGTGGAACACATAAAATATTGCATAAATATAAATATATAAAACACATAAAACAAGAGAGACACAAATATACGTGGTTCACCCAGTTTGGGCTACGTCCATGGAGAAACAACCAGTCCTTCCTTTTATATTATCCAAGAAATTGAAGAGATACAACCTACAACAGATCCGTTGTAATTCCCTCTTCCCTCTCAATCTCCTCTCTCTTCCTCACTCAAAATACATATATACATAGACGCAATACAATTCCCTCATATATAGCGAGGGGTTGCCTTCTAGGGCAAAAAACCCTAAATTAGACATAAATTCTACCATCAAATCTCCGCCTAATGAACGTCCTAGATTGAGTACGAAATTAAAACATTTTACAAGGAAATTTTCCCCCCCCCCCCCTACAGTGAATATTTTACGGGTGGCATTGCTTCCCCATTACGAACTGGGGTCCAATGTGGCGATACCTTTGAATACAAAAGATAATCAGGCTCCACACCCAACATTGACTGATCTGAAACCCGAATTCCTTGACTGTAATATATCTAAGCTTCATGTCTGATGTCATCTGAAATACATCTTCTGCAATTTGGTCTAAGATCTAAGGTTGATTAAACTTCTCAATAGTGAGATGACACCAAACTGATCTCTGTAGATCTGTTCTCTATCTGAGATTCTTCCATTGATATCTGGGCCTGCTTATGTGTTAGGTTACCTGAAATCCCAGAGAGATCCGCATCTTTTCCTTCCATAGTCCATCCAAAAACTTAAAGATGTATATGAAATTATCTATGGAAATGAAAAGATCCTAGCCATGTATATATAGTAGTTTGTCTCCATAAATAAGCCGATGATCTATTGAAGGGATGTGTCTCCAAAATAAGTGATCTGACATGAGTTTTTTTTTTTTTTTTG